>WAAD01028250.1:23449-42904 GCA_013389945.1 Fregata magnificens
GCGGGGCAACCTGGCGGCCCAGTGGTGGGACTCGGCGCTGGCTTTCCGGGAGCAGGTCTTCGCGGTGGATGCCCCGCTCCACGGCCCGCCCGGCGCTCGGCCGGCCGGGCAGGGTCTCCGGCTCCTGCACTCGGAGACGCTGCGCGAAGCCCTCCAGGGCAGGAGCTGTAGCCAGGAGCCGGGCGGTCCGTCTCTGGAAGAAGTGCTGGGGACGGCGGGGATGCTTCGTGAGAGCCTGCTTCCCGGTAGGTCCCTCGTCCCTCACCGCGGGGGTGAGGCGGGTCTCTGGAGAGCGCTGGACAGCCTGCGCGCCTGCTGGCCGTTTTCTTGTTGGGAGCGAAGCAGCTGCCTTTAAGGGAATTTTCCAGTTGTGTTCGAGCGCTGGGAGAATTTCATCTGCGTGCTGTGAGTTTGTGTCCTTTTTAAGGACCTGAGCAGCACGAATACCGAAGTGCACGTTGGATGCTTTCCCTTTTAATTAGAGGAAAGGCACATTAAAATCATAGTTGCCAAAGTACTCGGAGGAATCATGCTACAGACTACTGAGCTAATCGCTGCAAAACATTAACGCTAGTGGGACTGCACATATAAATAGCACGTGTATCCTATGCGCTACATTCACTCTCAGTAGAATTAAAAATTTAAAATTTTTCCTGTGGCTGCTAAAATTAGTGATTTGTATTTTGACAGGTGCTTTAGCGCAATATGTTAGCTGCCTAGAATTGGTGAACAAAAGACTGCCTTGTGGCCTTGCTCAAATTGGAGTGTGCTTTCACTCTGTTCCAGAAAGTGAACACCACAACAAAAACCTTCGAAGGTAGAGTATTAGAGGGATTAATCCCTTTTCATACATAAACCAACTGTTTGCAGTTGTTTCACTTTTGGATTATTTTTGAATACTGTCTTTTGCTTTTTCCCCTGTTATTTTTGAAGGAGTTAACTTGCTGACCTTGCTATTGTTTAAAGAATAGGCGAAAGGACCACGTCTTTGCTTGCATGGTTTAGCTCTCCCAGAACTGCAGGACAGTGGCTCGATTACTGGTTACGCCAGAGGCTCCAGTGGTGGAGAAAGGTAACAGCAGTGTACCCGTGGGGAATCTTGGCCTGCTCCTTTATATCTCAAAGAGAGGGGGGGAATAGACACCCGGATCGGTTTTATGGCTTTATATTGCTTGTCTATTCTTGTCACTGAAATGCATGTATTTCTTGTGAGAAACCAAAAAACTACTTAAGTTTATGACAAGTAGTTAAGTAGTTTATAACATGACTTGTAGAAAGCCAGATGTTTTGTGTTTGTAGTTGAGATTGAAATGCTGTAAAACAATAAAGAGATTTGGGCTGTAATTCATAAAAATCTCTTGCTGAAAATCATAGACTTCAGCCTGCATTGCAGACTTGTTTTTTGTAGTTAATACAGCATACACAGTAGTGATCATCTCTTATATCTTTAATTTTCAGTTTGCAGTAGGCCCGTCTAACTTCAGCAGCAGTGACTTTCAGGATGAAGAAGGAAGAAGAGGATTTAATTTACTTTACAGCTTTCCTTGGGGGACAGAAACAATAGAAACATTGAAGAACCTTGGTGATACTGAACTGTTACAGATGTATCCAGGGGATAGTTCAAAATTACTTGTAAGCTTTACTGTATTAAAAACCTGTTTCGATAAAGATGATAACGTGTGAGAGAAGTGGTTTCTTTGCTGGTCCAGTTGCTTAGCATGTGACTATCTTTTTATTCCTTTGTTGTGAAAGCAGTACAATTGATACTCTGCAGTCAGACTTTCATTTCCAAAGCAGATAAAATACTGTTGGGTTTTTGGTTGGTTTTTTCTTTTTTCTATGGAGTTAATTCTTTGAAATTAGAAGTTAGCTATATTGACAAGACAGCTGTTGTCAATTGCATAGCCTTTACCTTTATCTGTGAGTAGATATCAAGACAAACTCAGCCTGTGTTTTGCAGTGTTAAGTTTGCATGAAAAAGAACCTAAAAATGTTTTTTTTTTCTGTAGCTTGTCCAAGTCCGTCTATGTAGAAGTATATGTGGGTTAATGGATTATAAACACTGCAAATGGCTTTATAGAAGTTGCCACACTCAGAAGGGGGAATGGACCAGAGGGAAATCTTTCCACTGAATGTATTGGAGAGGGACAAACTTCTAGCAAATGGCAATGTTTGAAAAGTCAGGCTGAACAGTTAAAAAGAGAGTAACTTGGTATTTTACCAGCAAATTGCAACCTTCTCCTTCTCGTGACAGTCCTGTCTGTCTTTCCTGGGTTTGCAGCTTATTTCTGTACAGAAGGCAGAAGACTTAATGTAACCTACAAAACTGTGGGTTACATAGTGATTTCTTAGGATGTGGTCGCTTGGAAGTAATCTGCAAACCTCCAAAAGAAAATGTAGAGTTTCAAGTGTATTGGCCATAGATTTAAATTTTTGATCAGAGAGGCAGGACAAGAAAATAATCCCATCCTGCTCTGACCTTCTGCTTTCTCCAGTGTTACAATCGTATCTAGTTACTGTTACACTTTTAAGATTGCCGGTAACTTTTTAAAATATATGCCTGATTGTATTTTAAGTGTAATAAGGGTGCTTGAGCTCAATGCCGCATTATACATTTAAAGTAAACAAAAGGCCCTTTGAGACATTATTTGAGGTATCCTTTTGTGGTTTTTTTTCTTCTTCAGGGCCGAGATGGAAGGAAGAATGTTATTCCTCATGTTCTGTCTGTCAGTGGAAATCTGGACCTAGGAGCATTAGCATATCTCTTTGATTCTCTACAGCTAGCTGAGAATCCATTAACAAAAAAGAAAACTTCACAGAGAAAGGTAACTTTCTGTAGAAAGTGTAAGGAAGAATGGATGATGGAAGGCAGGGGCAGGTCTAAGTACAAAACCCACGGACAATGTGGTAAATTCAAGCATGGAACTGTCTCCCTGTTCCATATCTCCATCTTCTGTTCCCTTCCCCAACAAGTGCAGACAGAACGCTTTTTACTGGTAGCAATAGGCTGGCCCCATGGGACTGCCTCTGCGGTCCTTTTCACACACATAAGCAATTAGTGCTTATAATAATAATAAATGATTATGTATATATACAAATTATAAAAATAATAAGCAATACAAGTGATGAAGGAGTCAAGAGGAATTGGAATGTAGCTGCTGTGTGTGGGAAAGAGGAGTTTGTCTCTTCTGGCAGCATTTGAAGGTTGCTGAGAAGAGTGGAAAAAGTGGGTCGCAGGTGGTAGTGGGGCATTTCCCCAAAGACCGTCATTATTCCCGCTTTTAGCCTGGTTTTCTGGAGTCAGAGTGCTAGCTTTCAGACAGCACTTGTCAATCAAATAGCCATTTGGCCTTTAAGAACAGGCAGTAGACTGGATGGTAGCTGTCTGCTGGGCTGTCTCTGATCACTCTGGCTCCATTAAAGGTGATGGAGCTCTGCTAACAAAAATTCGTCTCTGTTCTGGGGCTCAGCCAAAAGGGAATAACTTCTGCCACGCTAACCTAGCTGGCATGTGTGCTAGTTATATGAAATACAGCTTGCTTCTAATTCAGGTTTTTGTGTTACGAGAAAATTTTGCATGTTTAGAACCTTAATTTCAGTGGAAAAATTTTAATATTTCCTAGGTCTGTTTAGAATTTCACACTAAATACATTTAGTAATCTGTTGCTTTTTGTAAAATTATTAGGTACTTAAGCTTCATCCTTGTTTAACACCTCTTAAAGTGGCCTTGGATGTAGGAAAAGGTCCAACAACAGAGCTGAGACAGGTACGTTGTAAGGAAGTATTTTAAGCACTGACTGTCCCTGTAACCTTCTGTTACGATTCAGACACTTTTACGTTGGGGGAAAATCATGCTGCTACTTTGATTCTCGGAGATTCATGGCTGTACAGATTTCACAGTGCTTCCGCTATGCAGCTTGTGAGTTGCAGCCAAAGGAGTACACTGCAGACAGTGAGTAGTAGGTGCCTTCCTTGCGTTAACACACTGCTTTTAGTACTATTAATAGAGTTGATATTTGTTCCCTGCAAAATTAAGGAAAATAAATAACACAATCCCTCTCAGCTTCTTAATCTTTCAGAATTATCTTAACGCATGGGCCACATCTTCAGAAGGATTTTTAAAGAGTTTTTATTTGAGTCAGGCATTAAGCCAGTCCCCACAGAAGGGAGGAAACTTACACTGGCATGTTTTTAACAGAGATTTAATTGCCAGGCTGCTTTCTACCTTGAGATTATTTCAGCCAGAAAGTTAATGCCAGCTAGGAATGCTAATACCACATGTACTAGAGTTTTAATGGTTTCTTTGTATAGGATTTCAAACCCTCAAAGTCTGTCTTTTAACTTTTGTTTTTAAACAAACACAGGTTTGTCAAGGATTGTTCAATGAACTGTCAGAAAACAGAATTTCTGTATGGCCGGGTTATCTTGAAACTGTGCAGGTATCTCTGGAACAGCTTTATACAAAGTAAGGAGAAACAGTCTTTTGTAAATTAAACTATGAAGGTGAAAGATGACTTTCTGTGGACTAGCGAAAATATGCCTGTTTTCAGTAAGAAGTCATCGAGTGCAGTAACCACATGACTGAAGGCATGTATCCCAAACTATAAACTTCAGTTAGTTTTATTATGAAGAGCAATGTCGGATAGTTCATTTTTAACATTAAGTGAAGTGTAAGCCTTTCACACATTACTATTGTTTCTCTGGAACTGTGAAATGCCTTTTAGAGACTCTCCTATTGAAAATAAATTTCTTACAATAAGTCATAAGCCCACAGAACTATTTCCCACCTTTTTTGCATCTGGACTGGCTCTGTGTTTCTTTCTTACGTACTACTTCAAATATCACACTGTGTCCAGTCTTGAACTTAAAAGTTCTTCTAAGTCTGGAACCATTACCATGAGTGTATGTGATGGAATTATTTGTGCAGATAAAAACTGCTATTGCAGTTGAGGGCTTCGTACATGATTTGTTGATCAGGAGTGAATTTTGAGCATATCGCTGCTCATGTCAATGGATCTTGAGCATATTGATGAATATTTTTTCCCTGAGAGAAAATAAATACAACTATTTGTTCTGTGCAGTAGTCTTCAAAGTAAGTCTGGGTATTAAATAACAGAAGAAAGATATATTCTGCTTCTACAAAAATACTCTTGTAATAGGTCACCAAATAACATTTTTTTAATGTACTAAAGTAACTAAATAATTTAAAGAAATGTAATCAGGAAAGGAAGGAATGGCAACAAGAAAACTGGTGTCTTCATACTGGACTTAGTGCAGTATAGCAAAAGTAAATATTTACAGCTTATGGTGATTTGTATAACTATCTGAATTTTTCGTACACCAAAAGCAGTAACAGGTGTGCTCTCTTCTTCGCAGGTACGATGAGATGAGCGTTCTCTTCACGGTCTTGATAACTGATGCCACTCTAGAGAATGGAGTGGTCCAGCTGAGAAGCAGAGACACCACCATGAAGGAAATGATGCACATCTCTAGGCTGAAGGACTTTTTAACTAAGTATGTAACATCAGCCAAAAATGTGTAAACTTAGATTTGTTGAATAAAAGGAATTTCTTAAACATCTGTGCCTGAATTGGCTTCTACGGTGTCATGGACTCAGTGGTTTCTCTGCAAATAGTTCTGCGAAAATTTGGTGGTGCCTCTGTTTTCTGTCAAATCTAGACCATGCAGGTCTTCCAGGCTACCTTGAAAAAAAGGGAAGAGACAAACTTGTCCGTCGTTAGCAGGGCTAACCATATTCTGTTTCATGTCTTCAGTTTTACTATCTTATTGAAAATACTCCACCGTAACCTAAAAATTCATCTTTCTTCTGTGTATTGCGGACACAATTATGGTCTCTGCTGGAAAATGGTATTTTTATATAAAGACTTCCAAATCTTAAATGTTTTAATAACATCAGTAAGTATCTCTGTACTATCTGTTTGTAGGAATGTATTTGAATCACATGGCTTCAGTCTTCAACATTTAAGCTACTTCATCTTGCACTTGATAAACATAAAAATCAGAAATACATTATCAAGAGTAACAGAGGAAATAATTGTCAACAGTTTTTGACAAGCCTTTTTGTGGACAAAAAATGTCTGTACATAGAAAATGGTGCAAAAAGACTAATGTGTGATCATATTTATCCTATACCTAAGTGTTGTAGTCAAAATTGGATACAAGAGTTTGCATAGATATGAAATTGAGTGATTCTGTAGATTTACTAATGCGTGTACAGCTTGTTAAGTTACTGTATTAAAGTGCTTCAGAGTGTATGCAACAAGGCATGTGGCCACAGTCATCAATGTTATGAAACTCAAGAACTTGCCTTAAAAATTTCTTCTATTAATGTGGTGCTTATTTAACTATGAACGGGTAATTTGTAACAATAATATTAATTGCTGTATAGTGTAATTATAGTAGATATAATGCAAGGTTAGCATAGTGTGGCTGTGTGACTTGCTGAACTCATGGAATTCTACGTAAGCTGGCTATGGAATGACATTAAAACAACCCAGAAACATCTAAGAAACAGCCTATAGCAGGATGCAGAATTTGATTTGGAATTAACTGTCCCAAAAATTAATTTTGGCATCCTGTCCCTACTCTGAGAGCCGATGTAATGTTAACTGAGAAATTGCTATCCTTGCTGCTAGGTAACAGCAGGTACAGAGGCCAAATACAGATCCTCTAACGTGTGCCTAAGAGGACAACAAAGTTTGGATTTTTTTTTTTTTTTTCAATACTTGACTAAAGCCTTTTGATTATCTTATGTTTGCATCAATCCAGTTTCTATTTCAGGAGAATTGTTAAATGTACAGGAACTTGGGTCTGGGTGAAAGCTTTACAGCATTTATTCCTTTCTGTTTATTCATCAGATGCATGTAATGCCAGATTATATATTGTGTCCAGCAGGATCGTACCTGACAGTGATTGCACTGCTTTGTTTCATTTTGGTTTTTATGGTACTATTTGGGCAATAAGCTGCTGTTTGTCTAATGGGGTTGCTGTTTGGGTCTTTGTTAGTTCCAATTTTTATCTGTTCTGCTTTTTCTTTTAAGTTGAAGTCCCTAGAGATCATGACTTGGGGATTTTGCTTGCTAGTAGAGAATGAGTTATATTGTCTGTCTACAGAATAATTAGGCCAGGAAACTAGTATCTAAACATCATCTCTTTCTGTGCAGACTTGGTGGTATTTACCACATCTGAGGACTGAAAGATGCTTTAAAAATACATGATTAAGTTAATCACAAAAGACATCTTTCTTACCTTGTACTCAATCTCTGATGAGGACCTTTGAATAGATAGTAGCGCATGCCCTCTTCTCTGCTAAAAGCCAGAATAATGTAATTCATAATTGCTTTTTTTGGTACAGGAACACTACAGAAGAATTAATATTCTGTCAGCAACTTGGTCACTAATAACATCTCCTGCATGTAATGAGGCTGTTGAATTTTTGGGTCATAGGATGGTGATAGGCTTTTTGTTTGTCGTTTTTTTGTTTGCATTTTTCCCCCTCAAAAGAGTCTTAAAGTTATTTTAATTTCTCCATAGTAAGTAAACAATTTCAGTATGTAACTGCTACTATCTAAACCCTGCCTCCCCCCAGCAGAATCCCCCCAAAACATATTTGTGCACATCAGATGTTCCAGTATTATAGCTTGAGGTTTTTACCTTTTTCATCTTCTCTTCTAATAGCAGAAAAGTTCACATATTCTTCTTCTGGTTTAACAGGCTCTGTATTGAAGATGATGAACACCAGTTAACTCAATTACAAAAGACTGACCAGATTTTTTTTGTTGTTTTTTTTGTTAAATAATCTTGAAACAAAGCAGCGAGTTTCCATATTGAATGTAAATCTACCATGCTTTCTGTAGCGTTCATGGGCCTTATCAGAGCTATTGTCGCTGTCCTTGCAGGCTATGTGGGTAGAATGCTGATTGATATCTGGCACGAGCAGCTGCACAGAGCACTGAGCTAACACAGCAGAGCAGCTCAAATTCTGTCTATATGAGCAGGGAGGCAGATCTGTTTGGAGCGCATGATTCCCTTTTTGATATTTAGAAACAGGAAACATAATACCTTTGCTGTTGGTTTGTTTTGGGGAGTTCTTTTTCCCTTGAAAATACTGACATTCACGCATAAGGCAAATGCAGAAAACTACAAGATAATAGCATCGTGGCTTTCATGTAATGTCTTCATTATTGTGTAGTTTCTGCAATTGAAGTAGTACAATGTCTTAACGTAGGTCAGTTGCTTTGTTGTCTAGCATTACTTCATAATTTCAGTTTGAACTGACATTGAGTTTTGTCAAAGTTAAGAAACACGGAATAAAGAGCTATTGTGTACTGAACAATTTTGAACAGAATGCAGGAGCTATGTAAGTTTTACTTTTCTACAACTTGCATATAGCCCACTTCTGTCTCTTAGTAAATGGGCATTGCACCTCTGATCTACTTACTGTCTTATAATTTTCTTTTCCTCTGTAATGGCTATTTCAATCCTCATCATGAGTTGCCAAAGGCAGTTCTTCATTTTACTTCAGTTTACAGTAGATTTTTATATAGAACTTCATTTAACCAGTTGCAGTTTTGGCTGTGTGGCTGACAGATACTGCCAACTGTGGATCCTGAGGGACTTCAAATAATGCTTCTGCCAGGCACGGTCAGTAGGAGCATTAGCTCACTCACTGAGTGGTAGTAGGTGTCCCCTTCTGCTGCTTTTGCAGTACCTGAAGAAATTTGCCCATACCAGCTACAAATAGTATAATAGCATTCTTCAACCAAACTCCCACAAGTAAGTTTCATGACTGCATGGGGAGTAGCACGAGCTTACCAATCTCTGTGTATATGACGTAGTTTTCAGACTCTTCTGCATTCATTGTTGAAGTAAGGCCAGTTGAGGACCTAGTAGTCTTAAATTTTTCTGCAAATTGTAAAAGAAAAAGGAACACATGCCTATATACATATATCAGTTTTTCTTCGAGGGAAATAAACAGCTCCATGATATTTTTTGAATACTTAGAGATCTCAGATAATGTTATTTTCGTGATAAAAATTACTCCTTAACCAAGGGCATTTAAAATAGAATTTCCTTTTTTTTTTAATTAAGAACAATGAGGTCCAATTCCTTCCAACATTTATGTGTATTAAATTAGATGTTGCTTTGCTTCCCCCATCCCAGACCTGCCATCTAAAACATAGCTCGGAGGTTTTACCTTATCAATGTCTTGTTAAGTTGCCTATGCTGGTTAAGAGACTTGACCACATCCTAAAATACCAAGAGCATAATGCTACTTACTTCTTACATGATGTTTACACACTAAAATGTATTGACAACATAAATGAGCACCTCTGGAAAATGAAACAGACATTCAAATAACTCACTTGCTTTATATGAAGGAATTACGACAAATGGAATTGCCAGAGCAAATCCTATTACGAACAGTAGCAAGATCAGCCCAAGAGAAATGATCAAGGCTTGAGAATGGCTTCTCTCTTCTGAAAAAAAAAAAAGAAAAAAAAAAAAAGGTGTTTATGCAATGAAATGTTGTTTCATGTTCTAAGTATTTTCTGTAAATTAAAATCAATACTTTGCATTTCTTTCAGCTTTTGGATTAACTGTGGTTAACATAACTACTCAGGAGAGTCCCAAGTGTACACTGCCACCGCAGAAGGAAAGGAGCTTGCTGGTGCCAATAGACTCTCTCTTTTGTAGGACCAGAGAGAAAAATGAAACTAGACTCTTCCCAAGGTGGACCAGGGGTGTCTTGTAAAAGTGAATCTTTTTACAGTCATCCTTCATGGTCACTTCAACAACTTCTACTACCTAGGCTGCATGGAATTCTATCTTTTTGCAGTAATTTTAAAAAATCAAAATTTTTTTTAATTGTAAAAAATTTGTATTTTGAACATTACATTGCAGGAACAACATTTCTGGCTAAAAAACTTGCATTGTTACAACATTCTGAATTTTGTGTGGTCCCTGTTTATCGACAGTGGTAAACTGTTTCACGCATACATACCTGCTAATGTAAAGTTGAAACTGTTACTGTATTTTGTACTATTGTAAAAGCTATTTTCAGCTCTGCATTTATAGGTTCCAAAGTCACTAGAAGAATTGATAAATAGAAAAATCACAGCTGCTTCCCTCTTCTGCATCTTCACTGGGTGAGAGATGCTTTGTCTTCCTTTGAAGAATGTGTATGTGATAGGAAGAGAGCCATTCTCTGAGAGACAAGACAGGGTCACGTTCTGGCCTTTCTTTGCTTGAGAGGTAGGTGAGCTCAGCACCGGTTTGGAAATTGGCTCTGCAAAAAGAAAATTGAAGAGACTGCATCACTGAGTACAGGACAAACTCCAAAGCAAGACTTGAAGTTAAGCGGCAGCACTGGCAAATGAGATGGGCATCAAGGATGGAGGCCTCAGTGAGCCAGATCAGAATAGCACTGCCAACTCCTAAGGAAATAATAGCCATTTGCAGTAAAGTTCAGCTCCGCAATCCGGGCAGGTGCACACTGCAGTCCAAAACAGTACCTGCCGCAAACAAAACCCTGACTCCTGCTGCTGCAGATACATTGCATCAGACATGGCTATGTGCCCCTAAAATAAAATGTGCTGAGAAGGTATACAGCAAGACATACCTTTAAGGGTGAAGTTGAGACTGTTGCTGTATTTTCCGCTGCTAGAGATGTTATCCTCAGCTTTGCATTTGTATTCACCCACGTCACTGGCAGAGTTGATAGTCAAGTTAAATAAACCGGGGGTCAAGTCTGGCCTATTTAAAGTGGATACCTTTTGACTGTGTTTAAAAAATGTGTATCTGATGGGTGGAGATCCAGAGTCTGAGTGGCAGGAGAGGGTCACGTTCTGGTTCATCACGACATTCAAAGTCCCCTGAACAGGTGTGAGCCTGGGATTGGACAGCATCTCTGGAAAGAAGAAACTTCTGAGGGAGTTCACTGCACCTATCATCCAAGAGACTCTCAGATTTTTCCCAAAATATGTTGAGGACCAGGCTCTACTTATCTCTATTGAAATAGGGGTTTATATTTTTTTTTTCCACCTCTGGTAGCGGGCAATACAACTTTGTATTTTTTCAAAATCAGTATGCAGCTTCAAACACTTGATGAAAAATGCACGTCTTCATACAAAAGAGAGCATACACATGGCAAGCCAACAGATGTATCCAGAAGAACCAACAAAAATACTTTTGAACTACAGCAGCAATGAAAATAGTAGAAGTATAAAAGATAAATATAAATATTATGGGGTGTTAATTGTAGGACAAAGTAATCTTATATGCTAGTTGAGAGGTAGCATGGGAGCCTGAAAGTAAAAGCAGTATTTTATTTGCGGCCATATGTAAACAGGCACAATTAACCGTGTGTAAGTAGCTTGAACTTTTGAATCTAAGGCGGGAGCCGGAACCCCTGGAAAAGCCGTGGGCAACAAAAGCTTAGATAAAGAGGGCGATAGTATGTAGGGATGAATTGGGGCTCGGAATCATGATGTCTCACCTATCCTGCCAGAGACAGTTATCACCGGTCTTTACCGAGGTAGATGGGCCACCTATACTTAACCCAGAAAAGGAACATGTATAATTTTATATATGTTTGATAAATAGCAGCAGGAGCTTTGACAGTCTATCAAATTAGTTTGCTTTCATGAGATCATACAAATAAGTTTGTAATAAAAACTTGTAATGTCTCTTCATAGAAAATGGTAATAAACTAGTCATGACTAAGATAAAGTATGACACTTCTAGAGGGGGAAAATGTGTTTTAACAACTTAAAGCAATTTTGACTGTACATACAAGTCAGCAAAGAGACAGTTAACTTTGTATAGAAACTTGTAAACTGCCTCAATGCACAGACAGTGGCAAAAGGTTTAATTTTACATGAAGGTTTTGGACATTTTTAAATCCCTCCCCCATTTTTTTCTTAACAGTCGATTTCAGCACATATCCCAAAACAAAAAGAAGAGAACCTACCTTTGCCATTTGTAGTAGTTTTCTGAATCTGCTGAGACATTTGAACTAAGAGAAGAAAAGAAAGCTTTCAGACAAGAACCAATGGTTTTTGTTTAGAAAGACTTGTAATATGTAAGAAGTATGTCCTTGGCTTACGGTAGGAAAACAGCAGAATTGTGAGAAAAAACATTTTCTTGATACTGAGTGAGACAGCTGATGGAGTAGCACTAATGAGATCTTTGAGGAGTGGCTTTAGGGGTTGAGGAAGTCCTAAATAAGGAAACGGTGCTGATCTTTACTGATGTTTGTGTAAGGCTTTTGTCGTATTCCACTCACATTTAGCCTAAGGCAGACAGAGCAGTGGGCAGAAGAAAAAGCTGTGGAGCGAGGAACAGCAGTTTGGGATATAACTAAATGTTACATACAGTTGTTCTAAGATGCAGCCGACATAATCAGCAGTTTTCCATGTGAGAGCTGCATGGTAGAACCATGCTGCCATGCAGTATACAAGACTGTATATAATTTTTCTAGCACTGTTCTTATAAGGGAATGAGATCATTGATTCATATCAGTCACACATTTGCTGGAGATAATGCAAGTGATCATATGGCTGAGACTAAGGGAGTATGTGGTACTGTTTTTTTTAAGCAGCAATGTAATTTAAAAAAAAGTTGTCAAAAAAAAAGAATATAAAATCTATAGAAGTTTTAAGATGCTAATAAATATTTATAGTTAGCCAGCTTGTTAGGGAAATATTTTGATCAAACTTCAAATATTAAGCTGTACTAGAAGGTCCAAATCTCAACAAGAACTTGAGTTCAACACCACTGCAGAAACAGATTTGATGACTAATTTGATCATCTGATCAGTAATACAAAGTTACATAATTACAGTTACAGCAAGTAGATGTTCTTTATTTGTCATCCTCTGGGCAAAGTAAATGTAATCTTTAGCTGTACACGGGCAATGCCTTCTTGAAGAACTCTAGGCCCTCTTGTACGTGAAGAAGTAACTACTTATACAGAGAATGCCTTGAAAGTGTTTTTGTGGTCCTTGTCTTATTTCTTTGTCCCCAGTTTCTGAAGGTAACAAGACAAGGCCCTACAGAGTCTGTCCTCTTCTCCTGTGTAATACAAAATCCCTCCCAAAGCCTGGTCTGAAGCAGCATTGCAAAGTTTCCTCACAGAATTGTGTGTGCAACTTCCTTCCTCCTTGTTTGTTTTTGTTTTGTTTAATTTCTTTCAAGACAACCTCCATGCTCCCCTAGCAAATGTTTCTTATGTGGAACTGCTGACAGCTAACCACAAGACTGGAATATTTTTTTGCAGCTGGCAGGAAGCATGTGTAAACATGCAGCTGTCAGGGGAAGAACTGGGAGCGTTTGTGCATTTCCCTGTTGTGGGAGCCTGTTCTTTGTCAGAAAACCACAAAAAAAAAGTCCTTAAAGATGCTCGCAGCCCAGTGATGGAGGAGGAGAGGTGTCCCGAAAGCTGCAAAGGAGCCCGGTGCCTCACCCTCCCGTCAGGAGGAGGGGGCGGCCAGCCCNCGGGCGGTGAGGGGGCCAGGGCGGCCCTCCCTTCGCCTTAGGCGTGGGCAGGGCGGCCTGGCCGGCTGTGTGAAGGCGGGAGGGGCTGTGGGCAGCCGGCTGCCTCGCACACGGCTGACAGCCGTCTGTGGAGAGGACACGGATCCGTTAAACCGCCAACCGCCTCTCACTTCTCCTGTTCTGTAAAGCCACTGAGGGGCTGGCTGACGTTGCTCACCCGGAACCAAATGCTTCACGTTTTCTAAGAAGCTGGTTCATTTTGTGTGTGGGTAATGGCGAATACTTATTGTGAGCTGTGAATTTGTTCATACCTTTTAAAAAAGAAAAGTTTAGTTGTCACCAGGATCTGTCACGTACACAGCTTCAAATCGCGTGTGTGCAGAGAGCTTGCTTGGTTCCTTCAGGGTGTGCGGCCTGGGTATCTAGGGAAGACAAGTGCTGGTTCAAAGCACTGGCTTCTATTCGGGAAGCGAGGAGAGCTCTTCCAGAACTGTTTATGCTTGTGTTGGCTGGTTTGGACTCTGCCAAGCAATCTGCTCTCTCTTCCCTTGGGTCCTGTAGTTCAGTGCATCTACGTCCTCAATGTTTGTTTTGGGTTTTGTTTTGTTGGTATTGTTTTCCTTGAAATTTGAGTTTAGGGTCTGAAATAGGAGGGAATATGTTTTCTTTGACATGTCGCATCCATCTCAACTATACATGTAGGATTATGGGGAAGAACTGCGTTTCGTTTCACTGTCCAATACTTGGGCCTAGCTGTTTCACCTGTTCAAATATCTATTTACTTTTCAACTTTATAGTTGCTTTGCAGAGCATTGGTAGAGACACTTCCTATGTAAAAAGATTTTTGAACCATTATGATAGGATTTGGTAGCTGAGGCTTACTAATGAAGTTTATATAAAAGCCAGACTGCAATTGCTAGATCACCACTACAGGAATAATAACATGTACTGATTAGAAAATGAGACTTCAGATGAAGTTCATAAAGTAAATGATTAAGTTAGGTTGATATAAAGAAGCTTCCAGAAAAATTTACTTGACTACTCAGTCCTATAGGGCAAGGAAGGGCTGGATATACTAGAATTTTGTTAAAGCATAATCCAACAGACTGTGTGTACTCATGGGAGTTGTGCATGCCAATGATGCATTATTATTCTCAAGCATTACTCTTGGAATAACGCTTTTAATTTCTGCTGGTTTAAGTGGATGTAATTGTGATGAGTATTCAACAGATCTGAAGGTGGATAGCATCTTTATGGCAGCTTTGTAAAAGGCTTTAAGGCAGTATTTTTCTACGACATGCGCTGGAAGTGTCCCAAAATTGAGAGAATGAGCTTCATTAAATCCTGTAGTATTACTCTCAGACAAAATGTTACTGTCTTATTTTGCCCTTCAGCAAGGAGAACAGCATCCATATTGTCCATATGGCATCCCGTTGCCCATATTGTCAATGTGAAATGGAAAAAAGGCAAAATTAGCCCTTGGCATTACCTTTCTGTGAGGTACTTTAACTTTGAATACTAACTAGCTTGTTAGTCTCTTGAAGAGTGTCCTGGATAGTAGTAAATTAAGTTTACTTCCATGTTGATGTTTTACTGGCAGAGTTGGCTATTGACTTTGGACTAATATGATGTTGATTTGTTCAGCATGTATACATAGAGTTTTATAGCATTAGTAAGATATTGTGCAAGCTTGGAGTTGCCTTTTTATTAGATTTACAAATTTCCTGCCTGGAATGTGGTGTAAGAAGTGTAAGAAGAACTGAATAAATTTAACAGAGTAATGAACAGAAGTCATCCAGCCAAAACAAGTAAGTTAAAAAGTCTGAAAGGGAGATGTGTATCACTTGGTGCTGTGACAACATTCTGCCTCAAGCAAGCACGTGGAAGAGAATAAAAGCTGAACTGAGCTTTCATTCACAATGACAATTCTTTGACTTGAGAATGAAAATAGTGTGAGATAGCATTCTGTAGTAAGGCTGTGAAGGCTTCGCACTGTATCTGTCCTATCGTAGGCTTCCAGGGAAGGTTGCATGTTTCAGCAGAATTATAAAAGTTATTCCCAGTCCCAGTTTCTCATCCTGAGAGGTCCTCCACTCTGGAAGAGTGTCTGCTACAGTAGATGTCTGCAGAAGGTTTGCTAGAAATCACCATAGACTGACAGTTATGTCTGGTGATGAATTAAATTAAGCACTTCTGTTTTGTCTGCAAAAAGGTTTTACTGATATAGCTAGATCGTCATGGAATACTGTATTTTTATACTCCTACTCAAAATGGCTGTGGTGGCAAGTCTGCTGTTTATTTTAACCACTTGGTATTTGATTGTGAGAAGATTGTTTTTCTAGAGGACAAGTAAGAGTAGAAGAGGAAAGGATCTCTTCCATATGCATATTTAAGATCTCTTTAAATTTCTTGCTGTGATCCTTGGATTCTGAATGAGAATTTTAATGTAGTGAATGGTTTTCAATGAACTGCAAATTGCAAGGAACATGTCAGCAGGTGAAAGGAACTTTTGGGTACCCAGTTTGATTAACGTAGCAGCTCCCAAATCCCCCAAAGATGAAATATTTTAAAGTGTTATGTCTTCCCTCTGACTCCTCTCCCCCTCCCTCCCAAAAAAGGAAAAAGAGAGAAAAAATTTGATTAGACACCAAAACCTGGGGTTACTAATGCATTTCTCTTGGGCTAAATTCTGACATCACTCTCTGAAAATTGTTCCAGATAAATGTGTTCAGGAATTGCTATAAGAATACTATAGGTTGGAAAATATAGAGTAGTCTCTTAATCAGCCTTCTTTACAAACTCATACATGTACATTTTTTTCTGTTTTCTAGCCTCTGATAAAAATCAACTTTTTTTAAAAAATATGAATGCTTAACATACTGAATGAAAAAAGTGTTAAAAAATACACCTGTCAGGGCCATGCCTGTCTTCAACCCTTTGCAAACTTCTGTTTGTGTACTCTGAGGAGTATTTGCCCCTTTGTGCATCCTAACCAGAAGTTACATGAGTAGCAGCAATGGTTGTGTGTGGAAACCTGCTGCAGGTCAGGAAGCAGATAAATTCTTCCTCTTGGTTTGTGTAAAGTCTGCTGAAAGATTTTCTGTCAACTTGGATCAGCTTGTTGAGTGACTCCCAACTGAATTTTACTTATGAAACTGATGTGGAATAATGCTTGGAGAATCGTCAAGCAATACAAAAACAATGGGAACATACAGAGAAAGAAAAATATTTCCAGAATTAATTCCCTCTCCAGCCAGAAGGTTCTGACCTTTTCTCTGGTACTGTCCATACTCTGCGATGAATATTATTGCAGAGCTTGAGACAGTTTTTCTGCTGCATCCAGAAATGCTGGATGTTGAGCAAAACAAGTGCAAATTCTGGTGTGTTGCCAGATAAGAGCACTGTGTGAGAGTGACACAGACTCTGATATCTGCTTCTAAACTGAGGAACTTGTTAGCCCAGTAGAAGACAGCAGTTAAAAATGTCCTCAAGGTCTAGAATCAGTCACTTACACACACTACTGGAATGAAGAAGGTTTGAGAGGTGGTGGTATCAGAGGCCACGATCATCATGTAAACCAACAAACAGATTTCACACATCTGAAAGAAGGAATTTGTCTCCTTTCGTCTGAATGAATTTCTAAGGTATGTGGAAGTGTGTGCTACATGAAATACAAGTCAAGACTTCAGATTCCTAGTTTTCTTTTCAATGTGATACTGTATCAGTAAGGAAGCGTAAAGCCAAATAGTAATAGTTAGCTCCTGTTGTATTCAAAGGAAAAAATTCAGCGTGAAAGCCTCAGTGATGTTCTCTCATTATCAGCTGCCTGGTCCTTTCAGTTACTTTTCCAGATCTAATTTATATGGCCATTTGGAGGAGGTGTTGGATATCAGTAATCATAGGTTGAATTGCGAAGGAGAGAACCACTGTGAGGGAACCACAGTGTGCTTCGCTGTGGTGGCCATCTCCCAGTAGATGGTGCCATTGTGAAATGCAATTTGTTCTGAGAAGCACTAACTTTCAGCAATCTAGAGTTTCTGTAAATTGTAGAACTTCTAGACTTCTGAAACCTCTAGGGAGGTTTAAAGAGACACTTTTAAAATAAAGACAAATGATGCATGTCCCACATTCAAGAGAAGACAATATACCCCGAAAATATATGTAGAAAAAACTCAGTTCATTCCCAGTTCACCAGGGATTTGTCTAGACTTGTGAAAACAGTAACACTTGTTATAATTTTGTTATCTATGAGTATACTGAAACAGGAAGTGATAATTAAGAAAAATAGTTCGTAGTTGTAAGGAACCAAAATGACTAAGCAATTATGCGCATCAGGGATTGGGGGATTAGAAAACAGAGCTGCTTTTCTATTCTTGATTTAGTTACTGGAAAGCTTGTGTTGACTTCAGTATAGATGGACAGACATCTCTGAATTTTTATAAATTTTTAAATAAAATTTAGAAAATCCCAAACATTTGTAGATACACCTCAATAGCAATTAACTGTTTTTAAAATCAGTGAACTTATACAAGAATTTTGTGGAGCCTCCATTATCAAGGACAAGATTTGATGACCCCAGAATGTTGTGTTAAGAGAAATGTTTTGTCAGTAAATCAGTGAGATAGAACTTGAAGGCAACACATGTAGAGACTTCATCTTTCCTGAAGGAAGTGAAACTCCCATCAGGAATGGGCATTTGAGATCATGAGAAAAAGTTTAGGAGCCCCAGAAGATTCACTGGAATCAGCATGTGCTCTGTGAGGAAGTAAAATGTCAGTCCTAAAGATTGGCACTGCGGTGTGCTCTTTACTGTCATGCCAGCCAGCTGGAGAGCAAATGAAAACAAACAGCTGAAATGTGGTGTGAACTCCTAGCTTCCTTTCCTGTCATAAGGGACTGGCTGAAAACATTGTATTTGCAGAGGGAAAAATTTGAAAATCTTATTCAGCATTTTGCTCTTAGGAAAATAGGCTTTGCCTCTGATTTTAGGCAAAGCTCTGTCCAGATGACAGAGCTGGTGGTTTTTAGGAAATGTCATATGTAAGCAAGTAGCAGGGGACCCAGCCAGCAGAAACAGGGATCATGAATTCCCAGATGAGCACAGCTTTAATGTTTAAGGGTCCGATTCATTGGGCAGTAGATTCAATGTAATGATTCCCATAGGTTTCAAAGGGTATTGCGTCAGATTATAATGACTATTCTGTCTGCTTCAGAAGGTGTGTTGCATTTTTGAGGTCAATCCTACTTTTCCCAGAAATATAATAGGGACTGAATGGAGTTCTTTATATGATGTATATTAGAATGACTTTGTCTGATCTTACATATTGCAGAAAAATGTATCTTGAGAGATTACAATAAGATGACTGTTAGGAAAATATGCAGGTGTGTTACTGGCACAGGTACTTTTAAATTTAAATTCTTTAAGTCAATCTGATTCCCAGTTTAACAACGGAAGATGGTCTCAAGCCGTTCTTTTGCATCTGAAATGCTTTTCTCACGTTTCATGATATTTTGGCTTAAATTCCTGCAGTTGAATTTACTTCTTGAATTTTGGTCAATACCAGCTAGATTTTCTTCTCCAGGGCAATGTTGAGGGCTTATCAAGAATATGACAGTCTAATCGGCCTGTGAGATCTTATGGAACATCCTTCACTTGGGAGTAACATCTNGACTGGTGTGATTTTGCTAAGCTTTGTATGTCCTGCTGAATTCTTTTATGGGGAAAGGGCAAAGGGGGAAATCTCCTTCCTTCCTATTTTTTGTTATCAATAGCAAAAGTTGATCTACCTTTGTTCTCCACCTGCCACATGTCCTCCTCTTTTCCTTTACCTGGCTCTGGAGACCATTGTTGGCAACCAGCCAAACCTCAGTCTTTTGTTGGTGGTGGATTTCAAACAGACTGGATTAAGCAGAACAAATACTATTGCTAGTTAACCAG
>WAAD01028251.1:0-12633 GCA_013389945.1 Fregata magnificens
CTTTATAACTCTCTTGAGTTGTGAAGTTCGTTTCCTCACGTCACCTTTGGCCAGTTTGGGTCAGCGGTCTCGGCTGTGCCCCCTCCCAGCTTCTTGTGCACCTGGCAGAGCATGGGAAGCTTGAAAAGTCCTTGACTTAGTGTAAACACTGCTTAGCAACAGCTAAAACATCAGTGTGATATCAACATTATTCTCATACTAAATCCGAAACACAGCACTGTTCCAGCTACTAGGAAGAAAATTAACTCTATCCCAGCTGAAACCAGGACAATCAGAGAACCACTTATCACACAACAGCCTAACACTTTCCCTGCGACTGCTGCCTAAAACCTCCCAGTGTAATTCTCCGACTCATGACTTCATCACGTATTGGAGAAATTCCCTCATCTTAACAACCCAGATGGTTGTCCCTCATAGGAGAGGCATGGAGTATTTTTCTGTTTATGGGCTCAGGAAGACTTACAGTAAGCTATCAGTATGCATATTTGTGACATTGTCCAGCAGCAACACTACAAAAATGAAATAATCTTTGGTGTGATGGCAGGTTTTGAAATCATGGACTGCAGGCTTTGCCTGGCCCACGGGGGATGGGTTCCTTGCTTCTGCTCTGAAATGAGTCCTCACAGTCACATGCGTTTCAGTGCTACCAGGAAGTTCAGCTTTTCTGTTTTCAGTGCTCTGCTTAATGCAAGTAGGGCTGCAGGAACAATACCCACAATCTTCTTAACAATATATCCTAAGAAGAACAAATATCCTGCAATGTTACACCGGGGATCTCATGTTGCGCAAAATCTTAATTCTTTTTTTATATACTCTGCCTTATTTGAAGCATGGTTGGGGGGGATTATCACATTTGGTTTTGTTTCTTTCTGTGTATAAATTCTGTCATTCCTGTATTTCCACAAGTTTAAAGAATAACGCGTGGACGTGCCCTTACTGCCGCGCTTATCTTCCTTCTGAAGGAATTCCAGCCACTGATATTGCCAAGAAGATGGAGAGCACATACCGAAATTGCACAGAATGCGCAACACAGGTTTGCAGCCTTGAACACTAACTACTAAATAATTCCAGAGGTGTATCCATGCACAAGAACTAACACTATTAAGATCCCTTTTTAAGGGCATGTCTAAACAGAGAAACTCCACCAGCATGATGATGGAAGAATAAATGTTTGTGATTTATCAAGTTTCATATCTAAAAGAGCTCTAAAACACTCTGCCAGTGCTGTTGCAAATATTAAGCTCAAGCCTAAACCTATGGGAGCTGAATCTTCTTGACTCCCTACATTGGCTTTGGCTGGAGAAAGGACAAATCACTTTTTTTTACGTACTACAATTGGGTAATTATGAAAATCCTTGCCACAATTGCATCTGTTAAAATACAGGACAAAGATATAAAATTTTGTGATTTTTTTTTTTTTAAACACCCCGCCCCTCCCTTTAGTAAAGCTACCTAAACTGAGGCTTTTTCCTTAAATCTAAATAAAGCCTATGAAACATCACTTACTCACATGCAAAGTTTTAAATGCTACTGTTCGAACTGGAACATGTTAATCATGTTTCATCAAAACAAGGTGCAGAGCAAAAGCTTAATGGGACTTTGTGGTGGAGGACAGGGCATATATCAATAGGAAAAACAGTTAATCAAGATTGAATTAATATATTTACATGAAAATTCGTATAAAACCAAGTATTTTCTCCCAGGTTTGTGAATATTTACTCTGTGCCTCTTTCTGTATAATGAACACTCTTCAGTCCTGCTCTCCCCTCATATTTTTGTACCTGCGTTTTTTTGTGGGAGGAGATTGTGCAGCTTAGATGTGACTCCCTCTTATTTTTTCTCTGAACAGATTCACATCTGGCTTTTATAATTTCTCCTGTCTTGCTAACTGCAAAAGTGAGCAAGTTTGCTAACTGCAAAAGTTAGCTTAAATCTTTCTTGTCTACCCGCAGCAGTGTGAAAAGACCATAAAATGTAAACCAGCAAGTAAATGTGTGAACTTCAGAGAGATTGCTGTTTGCAGGGTTGTGGGGAATTACAGAGAACATAAGAAAAGCTGCAAAAATGTTTATTTGGTGTTAACACTATTGGTTCTTTACCTTTTTGCCATCAATTTTCTATCTGGGAAAGATTTGCTTAAAATTAACAATGAAACTCATGAACTGCAACACCTTGATATTAACAGTAGCTAAATATTGAATTTAATTTCAATATTTTCGAAAAATCGGGTTTTGCAGAAGGAACCCAATTGTAACGGGTATGTTAAGAAATGCTGAGCTACGTATGGCTTAGCTTGGCTTCTCAATACTTAGTAGAGCTGCAGCTTTTTTGGTGCCTTTTGCTGCTCAGTGGCAGAGCACAAGAAGTGACCTGAGTATGGGTATCTGCAGGGGTTTATAATCTTTCTTATGGCTGCAGAAAGTGTTGGCTGTATTTCTTGCATAAAGCCATCAGTGAGGCCACTAAGATAGGTTGAAAAGGAGAGTGCCTTTAATGCATTATAGCATCAAGATACCTTTGTATGTTGTTTCTGATATTTGGCAGACTACCCTTGGCAAATGCTCCTGCAGTGTCTCAGTCACACCAACGCATGGATCACTGTGTTAGTATAAACCTAATTTCATTTGCAGTTTCCACTCGGGGAGTGGAAATCGCAATTAAGTGGCTGAGGCATGAGCATGTTTCGTTCTGCTGCATCTGCAGTCAGGATGATCATTTGTAGTGGAGCCATGGCACAGATGTCTGGGACAGGGTTCTTTTAAATTTCTTCACCAAGATTCACCAGAACCGGTCATCAATGTTTAAAGGTTAAAAATATAGAATAACCTATAAGTAATATTAATGTCTCTGCACTGTTTCTGTGCAAATAATATTTTAATACCTCAACATGGTGACTTATCGTTTCATATTGCTTCTCATCATAGAAAAAACGTCATGATTCTGCTTCACCAGTTTTGTTATTTAGAGATTCTGAGTTAAAGGAAATAGACAGTAGCAGCAGCAATATAAAACCAAAATCTTGTCCTTAATGAATCTGTAAAGAGTTTTGCTGATGACTTCAGTGAGGTCAGAATCCAGCCTTCAAGTTGGAAACTTTTTGTTTTTAACAGAGTTGGTCTAGATTTTTACCACTATAAACAGAGTAAGAAGTGAACTGGGAGGGTCCCCCTCCCCATACTAGAAATGTTTCCCTATTGCCTACCTAATTTCATTCCAAAATATTAAGGGCCAATGTAAGGAACAAATAAAATCACCACAAACTAATAATTTTTTCACTCTAATTCACTTTACTCTCATAAGATGAATTTTATTATTATAAAATGTATTAGAGCAGTACTGAACCAGTAACATAATGCCTGAGAAACTGAGCCCGTAGTAGCAGGAGATGTGTATTCTTCCCTAGGTATAGCCACAATGTCATAATAAGGCTTTGAACTAGAAAATATTCAGAGTAATGTATTAGTGTGAAAGTGTCATGGTATAAAACATAACAAGCTGCTGCTTCTCATTGCTTAGGTTTGTCTGAGTGAAATGAGAGCTCATTTAAGAACTTGTGAAAAATATATAGAAAAATATGGACCTCTACAGGAGCTTGGAGATGCTGTAACAAGGTAGACCTTAGCGATGATGAGATTGCAAAAGCACTTTTGAGTTTGTTATCCCAACGTAGTAAAGTCAAACTGGTAGAAGAATTCTCAAAATTTTTTTTTTTAATTGGAACTTGTTTCTGTTTTATAGAATTGAACATGAATCCTTCACTAATATTTTAAAATCATAATACTCAAATAGTACTTAAAATGGACGCTAAGGTTTTTTTTGTGTATGACTACAAAATAATACATTTTACTTGCAGTTAGTATGATTTTGATAGAATTTAGCTCCATGTGACCTGTTTTGTAGAAACAACAGTATTTTGACAAGTCAGCAGTTTTTGATATTTTTCTTGGGCAAGAATTATGTTTCCTTTCAAATAAAATTCCTTGAAAGTGTTGGTTATTTCCAGAAAGAATAGGACTAATAATAATCTAAATTTAATTGGCTCTCGACTAATAATTTGTTCTTCAGAAAGTTTTGAATTAAGAAGACTGAGAGCTTTTCTTATTTATATACTTATAGTATCTAGTGAGAATATATATATTTTCAGAATATATGTGTGTCATATGTCGAAAGTTCAAATTCTTTGTCCCTTTCATTCTTTTTCAGGGCGCGACCTGTTAGAGCAATTGATTAGGTGTGTAGCAATTCTAGAGTGACTGAGGTCTTGAAGTTCAATGGCCTTTCGTTTTGTCCATTAACGAATAGGAACAATTTTGATATCATTATTAAAATGCTTTTTTGACAGATGTAATTTAAAGTCCCTATACTCTTTGGTACTTGAATTCCGAAATGACATATTAATCAGGTTGCTTGCTCAGAAGACCTCTCTCCTTCTCAGTTATTGTTCTTTTGATGCTCAGAAAAACTTGAACATTTATCCACACACATTTGAAAACTGCACTAACCTGAAAATAGTGTTTCCACTGTGCAACAAGACCATACTCAGTACTGAAAACTAAGTAGGAATCCTCTGCGAAAAAGTGTTGATACTTAATGAGGGCTCCTGAGAATTGGTAGTTTGGTCATGCCTACTCCAAGTGTATCACAGCAATATAATGATATTTTTATCAATGTCTGTAGTTGTAGTGTTCAGTATTTTCATCCATTCTTCTCTAAGGTCATGGTTATGTTAAGAGTGCTTTTCTGGATCAATATCCTGACGTGCTGGCACAGTTCTGTGCAGTGTTCACAGCAGCCATTAGCAAGGCTGACCTTTTGGCAGCATAGCATACATCACACCCAGGTACATGTCATATACCCCTGCTGCATTTTAGCTATGGCAAAAGAAGCTTCTAATGATATCTGGCCAAAGAAATCGAAATACTTCTCTTATTGCTTGTAGTACTAAGAATGTATCAGTTCTATCTGCAGCCACTAACAATATACTACCTCTTATTCCCAGATATTCCTGTCCTTATTGCCAGTGTGAAGTAGATGAGGACGAGCTAATGGACCATTGTCTCACTTATCACAGATCAGAAAGGAGACCAGTGGTAATATGCATAAGTATATATTTTACTGAATTCAGGTGTTAAACTGATTAATTCTTCAGATAGGAGAAAATAGACACAAATAAAATACATTAATTGTTTAATTCATTTTGACAGTGGAGGAAAAAATTACCTGTAGTCATTCCCTCTCCCCCCCTCTCACAGACAAGCGTGCATGCATATATTTAAAATATTAGCACTCCTATCAGTGTGAGCGCTGGTAGGAGCACTGAAAATGGTGTAGGAAGTCTTACAACTGATACAACACAGTTACTTACAGCCAAGAGAATGAGCATTATTAGGTTCAGTGACTTGCCTGGTTTTTAATCCCGCATGTGCCGTTTCTACTGACCTAACTCAGATTGGTTCTGTGGCTTTGGCTCAAATGGGCAGCATTTGCTGTGTATTCCAATCTGGGTTTTGGGGTTATAATTTGAGAACTGCTTATGGAACCTCATATAGGTCAGCGGGGTTTTTAAAATTTTTTAAATTAACTTCACGTAACTGGCTTCATTCTGAAGGTCCACAGAAGCTGCAAGGTCTTACTGTGACCCTGTTTGCAGGACTGAGGTCCGTAGGCTGTAGACTCAGATCTCAATGAGCGTAATTTACTTTCCTGATCGTTATTTGCTGAGGCATTTTAGACTCCAATTCTCACGTTTCACAGAAGAGGTGTTTTAGAGAGGTTACAGACTGAAGGACTTGTAGACAAATCAACCAACGTTCCCGTTTCCCACAGCGGGTGGGATGGGGGAAACCCACGCCATTCCCTTCTGCTTTGCAGGTTAGCTTTCACCACTTTAACCATGATCATATTAGTAAGTTAACCTGGAGCCAGAGCTCCAAGTAAATTAAAGGAGGCATTCCCTCACGAGTGTATGCTGTGTTCACCTTTCTCTGAGCTAATGCTTTAATGTATGAGATTTTTGCCAAATTTTGTATTTTTCAGATTAGACTGTATTTACTTTGGTCAACTGAAATAATTGTCAGTAATTTTTATCACACCTATGAGCCTATAAGCTCATATTTTTTCACTCAGGGCAAATTCATAAATAGCTGTATTGTGTAGCTGTAGGGCAGAATAAAGCTTAAAACTTAGAAAATTATTAAATCCTTTGCCCAGTTCAGAGTTGCATATACAAGCCGATCCTGAGAGACTCATGAGTAATACGTATTATACAGTCTCTGTTGCACATTTCTTTGAAACCTAATGTAAAAAACAATATTCAGAACTATGTTTGCCTACAAATAATGTAACAATTATAAGCAAGGAAATGAAAATGTGATGTTTTAAGTCATACTGATTTCATAACTGCTTTAGTTGGTTTATAAACTGTAGACACCACATTGTTAATACAAAGCGAAGAGAGAGAACATGCAGAGAGGTGTGCTTCATTGTTTGCTACTGACACACTGACCCTTCCCTTCAATTCTGAAGTACCTTTGGAGTAACTGTTTCAGGATTTCAGGAGTACCTGAAAAAGTGGTTCGGCATAGGTATTTCAACCTTTTTATTTCAAACTTAGAATAAACACATTGGACTTTTAGTTCTAAAAAGGCATAGAATTTTTTGGTGTGTTGTATCATAACGTTCATTACCATAACATGTCATAAAGCTGCTTTTAGTATACAAATGGTATATTCACACAGTATATTCACACATGGTGTATTCCATGATAATCATCTTTTTAGCATATGCAGAATGTTCTCATGATATTGCTTGAAGAAATACATGTTGCAACAACTGCAACTTTTATATTACAGAGAACCCACAGGAAACAATTCAGCTTTTCTTTTGATGAAGTGTTTTAGGCATTTCTGTTGTGAGCACATAGATGAATTCATTTGTTATTGATGACCAGCGAAATCCTGTATGTTTCTGGAGCACTTTATCATCCAGACAGTGGCTTGGATGATAAACAAATGGATTATTTTTTATTAGTATATTATTTGAATGATAAACAAATGGATACAGGAATTGTTTAAATGATAAACAAATTTTGTTTTGGATAAAACAAATGCTTTTACATGACTGTTCTCTTGTAGCTAGTAGGAGGGAATATATTAACCATCAGATCTATATAGGTTGACAGTCCTTGGGATGTCTGCAGGCACAAATTACACAGCAGGGATTAGCATAATCGACAGCTGATCTGAAGTGCACTGTGCCTGGCAGTATTAGTCTTGCTCAGAGAATGCCATTTGGCCATAACAGGTCCACTTATTTCACATTTCTGTTTTTTTAAACACTGATAATATTTATTCTGTAAGACCTCCAAGATGAAAATTGAATACTTCCTTCCATTTATTTATAGTGTTGTCCAATTTGTTGTTTAACACCTGGGAGAGATCCAGGCTATTTCAGCAGAAATTTTCTAAGGCATCTTCAACTCAGACATACACTCCATTATGAAGACTACATAGCGAGTAATGGCATTTGCAAACTACTGGACTTGATTTCTTTGTATGTATCTTCTTCCACACCTTTTACAATCAAGAAGTCATGAAAAGAACTGAGCAGATAACTGCACCACGAAGTCACAAAGCGTGGCAGATGTGTACAGAAATGGCACAGTCTGGTACTCAGAGGTGCCAACTTATGGATTCTGTCCTCAGTTCTGTTGCTGTCTAATGGTGGGACAAGGGAAAGGTACTCCGTTACCTCATTTCTTAACAGGTATTATGCATCTGACTCATGTTTATAAATGACCTGGAGATCCTCAAATGAAAACCTATGTATTTTAAATGAAAGTTGTTTCAACAACCCATTTTTATTCTATAAGAACCTAAGATGACACAGTTGTACTTCTGAAAGGTGCTGCAGCTGTTTGCTGCCTGAGTGGGCTGTAAAATAGAAAATGCAGCACATGCATTAACATGCAGTTAGAATTTATCAAGAATATTAGTTAGTACTTTCTTATATTTACGTTTGATACTCACCCAGACAAAATCCCAAAGATATAAAACATTATTTTTTTTCAGATGGTGCAAAAGCACCAAAGAAAATTATGTCCAAATGGAGGGCAGGGGTGAAGAACCATCTTAATAATTTGAACCTATAATTCACACACATGGTGGAAACAGACTTATGGATGATAGCACTTTAATGATAGCTCACACATATATAGCTTCATGAAGTATAGCTAAGACTTGAGTATTTATTTCTGTACACAGTAATACAACATGCATCATCAAATTGGACTCTTTAATAAAGAGCATTAGCATTGTTGGGTTTTGCATAATCACTGAATTAATCTGTCTTTGCATTCACCGTTGTCATTTATTTCAAGTTTCGTAATGATTTCTCTTGCTTTATGTTGCGGTGTTTACCACTAAGGAGTAGAAAGTTAGGCAGTAAACTTTAAACATGGATGTAAACCCACTGAAACCAGTATTTTGTTAACTGGTAAGCCAAGCAGTCAAAATTAAATCTATTAACACATTAATTACTACCTTGATAGTCAATAAAATATCCTTTTTTCTTCTTTCAGGACATAAACGCTGTTGGAGAAGTTCTTGTTGAAAGAGTTCTGGATAGGTTATTCTTAGAATATGTGCATGTGAGCCATCCAAACAGTGCGTAAGGACTACTGCAAAAGTGGAAGAACATGTTCTGTAGATAAACACAGTCATTAAAATTTAGCCTTTTGCAATTAATGGAGTGTTAGTAACCTGCGTGGACCTAAAAATGTTGTGGGATTTTTTTTTTCTTAAGCATTGTTTTGTTTTTAAATTCTTTTTCTCAAATTAAATTTCAGTTTCATTTAAAAAATGTGGGGGTTTTTTTGTAAGGATAAAAGAAAATATTGTCAATTTCTCTACCTAAAACACAATGGTCCTCAACTCGCTGCTAGTCCAGTATACAGAAACACTGTGCGTTGACAGCAACTTCCCCTATTTGTTTGCAGTTCCATTCCAGGAGCAGGCCAGTCTTTTTGTACGTTGATGATGCCAATGCAATACTGGAGGTGGATGACAAACAGCAGCTTTTCAGATGCTACAGGACCAAACAAATTGGAACAACACCCCCCTCAAAACAGTGTCAGGCATACCACCTACTGTCAAGGACAGTATTACTGACCCCGTAAGACTGCACATAAGTTTCCATTTACAGTGCAAGATGAGACTCAAAATTAGCAAAGTTGGTAAGTAAAAGCTGTCTTGAAGGAATAGCAAGAAGTGAGTATTATGTTCATAATAAAAAAATAGAAACCTGTTCAAGAGATTGGCAGCGTCTTTTAACTAACCTGTGTTCTTACTATGTAAGTTAAAAAAAGTATGTACCGTTTTTTACATGTACAGTATAACATAGTATCTTTCAAAGATGCAGTTGATCTGTAAGAAATTAAAATTTGTGTTCATGCATAGGAGCATATACAGTCATTAAAGCAGCTTTAATCACATGGTAACATGTTAACAAGGAAACTCCCGACAGACTTTAGGTCTTTACTAGTTTTTCTTGGAATCAAAAGGTGGCTCCTTGTTGGGAAGAGAAAGATTCAATGTTTCATGTGCCTGGGAAAGTTGCTTTCCTTTCTCTTTGAGAACTCTCCTTGTGAATGAAAACTCAGTCAGAAAGATGGACAGTGCTGCTCCAAAGGGTGGAATTTGTGGGAACATTTGAGTAACTAAAAAAAAAATCTGGTCTGCCAGAGCAAAGTAGCAAAAAATATAGGGAAAAAGTTATTGGATTTATGGCTTCCTGCACATCTAAAAAATGTATAGAGAACTTCTTATATGTATGAAATAAGCTACCACCGTAGGAGTGTTGTCCTTAGTTTTGTCTGCAGCTGCAAGTGTTCTTTGTTGGTAGTGATACAGATACACCTGGCAAGAGCAAAAGATGTGCTTCCCTTGCACGTGGCACCTTCAGATGCCCCTGCAGTTATAAAGCTTTCTCTCTTTCCCCTTCTGCTCACATGCATCTTTGATCGGTCCCACAGAACAAAGCCCTGCCCTTTTCATATTGGCAAGGAGATGTGCTGTTCTTGCAGCAGCAGCAGCATTGTCAAGAAAGCAACCAAAATAATAGTTGTACAAAAAGCAGTTGTACAAAGTTGTACAATAGCTGTGCAAAGGTGATCTAAAATGTACTTCTTCAGTGGCAGTTGCCCCCTGCAAACGGCAAAATTTTACGAGCAGTCCTACAAGTTTTGACTGCTGAGAATTCATTTCATGAGCACGTTTTATCACGAGGAATAAAAAGTTGGCAGAGCCATTGGTTTCATTTCATCTAAAAAGTCTGATTTAAAATGCTTTCCTTCAAATAAATGTGTTTCATAAGCTTCAGCTGCCTGATTTCTCTTTACATGTTGTCTATGTCAATGGCAAAAACTACGTAAGATTTACAAGGCTGGTGCCATGCTATATATTGGTCTGTGGCGTACTAGTTGTCAACTCCAAGGTCACAGCTTTATTAAAGGATCAAGATTGACAATAACGTTAGCAAGAGCATGAATGCCTTCACACACACCTTCCTGTAGTTTACTTCCCTGAGGTCATCTACGCAATTTCTCCCCCTGCCAAAAGCTACTAATCGATAAATACTCTGGTCTCCCAAAGTTCAAATGGCCCTATCATGTTCCTTTAGTAATAAATCTTTGCTTTTGTTTAACACCTGCCTTCAGAGGACATAACCCTCTTTACCTGCAGTAATTAATTTAACTTCACAGCAGCCTTACTTGGTGATTAAAAACTGCTCCCCTTTTACAGATTGAGAAATTGAGGCATAAGGACATGCTTCACTGAAGTCATACAAGAAGACTGAAAAGACTTGAAAGCCATCTCTTGTGTGCTGAGGCTGAAGGCCATGCTGCCTCTCTCCCAATGAGCAACGCAACGTGGTTGCGTAGCATCTGAACTGAGGCTTCTGTAATTCTTCCTTTTAATGTACTGTCACGGCATGGATAGGGCACACCTGAAGCTGGCTATACAGCTGTGGTATGGTCCTAACTGACACAAAACCACACAAGAAGCCTTCTGCAGGCTATTTATCACTTTAGGTGTAGTTCTGTGTCTTCTGGCTGTACTTGCACTGTTGAAGAGGTTACTGCCACCAACTGCCACTCGTTGCCTACTCAGATCTACCGGCCTGGCTTCCTACTTCATTTCAGGGAAGAAGATAATCAGTTAGTCACTTTAAATAGTAGGGTTTTTTGCCAGCCCATGAACAGCTCAGCTAACCCTTAGCAGCCTCTAACAGAGCAGCAATGAGCACAGCAGAGCAGTAACCTCCTGAGCTAGCACAGCCACAGTTACAAGAGGACATCTTACCGCAATGCCTCAAATCCCAGGCCTGTCCTTTCCTGGGAGATCCCTGCCCAGGGAATTCTGCCTTTTCTGCCAGGTTTTCTCCCAACCTGAAGCATGGGCAGTAAATATCCCAGCCCAGGCTACTTAACACTTACATTGGGCCCATCGCTTCAGATGTGCTTCCCGTCAGTGTTTCAGATCTCCTAGTACTTAGAGGCATTCAAATTTTGCCTCCATGTGGTGTAAAAATAAGGTATTTAGGGCAGTCATTGGCTTTTGCTCTGCTGTCTCTGCTTTTGCTTAGGAAGATACTAGCATTTTTAGCTAACAGTAATTGTGATAGATCCTGAATAAGAAAACAGGGCCAGCATCCTTCACAGAATCACTGGATGGTTCACCCCTCATCCTCACCTGAAGAGAGACCTGAGCTTCACCTTCCTGCAGTTCCCTCTCTCCCTGCCAAACCACGAGCCCAGATGGTGGCGTGGGCATTGCCTCTTGCTGCCGATCACTGGCAGATACAAGAAGCAGCTCTGATGGATGTCTGAAGCCTAAATAGTTTTGAAATGCTGGAGGCTGAAGGCATAGGTGAACCACAGGTCTCAGAAATCTCCCCACGTAGTAGCTATGGTATAGACAGCTGCAGTCCCAAGGAGACAGGGAAAATGAAGGCGAAGGGCCCATTTCTCCTCAGCCCTTGTCCCACATCTTTGATACAGGGTGAGAGACCAGGCCTAGCCTGAATCTTAGTTTTATTATGAACTAATATAATCTTCACAGATGAATATATTTGGAAAAATATACTCTCTACAAATGCATTTGGTTTTAAAGCATTGCCAGCATTTTGTTTGTTGTTTACCTGCCAAGAGGTATGTTCAAAGGTCAGTGCTAGATGCGCTTAACAGATCCAAAGTCTTCTCTACCCGGAGAAATTTGTTGGCATTACTATTTCGCTATAATGATATCCTTATAATTCCTTATTCCGGAAGAGAAGCGCACAGTCATGCTGCTGAATTAAGATTTTATCAGTATCATTCAGGAGGCAGGAACCCTGCCCCAAATACTAGTAATACCACTAAAACTACTGCATAAAATTACCGCTAGTATCAGTCGATCTATAAATAAACGAGAAACAGAGCAGAAACGGTTTCATTATTGCCTCATTCGTGCAGAAGGTGGTTTTAAACGCTTTCCTCCGACGCCGGGCCTGGGCACACGCCGAGGGGTTGCACCGCCTGCCGCCACAGCGAGTCCCCGCCGCCGCCGGGCCCTCGGCCCTACCCGGCGGCGCCGC
>WAAD01028251.1:25461-110987 GCA_013389945.1 Fregata magnificens
TTCTGTGGAAAGCATCTAATGCAATTTTAAATCTTTGCCTTAAATCCTCTATACATTTAGGATGCATTCCTCAGCTCCATGAAGCCGCAGGTCATTTCCCAGGGCTTAGTGACAGAATACTGTTTTTATGAACTTGCTTAAGCTCATGAGGATGCTTAGTCACTGAGAAAAGTGTTCCCCTCTATTACTTTATATTCTTTCTCTACTCTTGTGTTTCTGTCTCTCTTTTTTCCTCTGTATTTCCCTACAGCAATTCTTATAAGTTTACCCTGTCTGTTTCCCTCCCACTCCCCTTTCTGTCTTTTAAAGTAATCAGCAATTAAATAGCTAAGATTATATTACTTAGCTACTAAAGTATTTTCTCATATTCTGTATGTTTTATAAGCTCCTCTGGCTGTGCCCTCAATATCTTGGGGCTGACGGGAGCCTCAGGGGTAAATAGAGTAACTAAGAAACTTAACATCAATGATTTCCAGAGTTTGCCTGCCGTGTTTGCTTCTATGGCTGGAGGAGTTTATGTTTCTCAGAATGTGTTTGCAGTTTGAAAGAATCTGAACGTCTTACCAGTCAGATTTTTTTTTTTTTTTGAATGCTAGAACCATNTTTTTTATTGATTTACAATCAAAAACACATCAGACAGACCTGCTCTTTAACAGCAATAGGCACTTGTTTTTCAGAAAGCTGTGCGTTAGGTTCTCTGTTTTTGCAGGTATGGACAGAGAACAGTAGGAAGATGGTGACTTTTTTCTCCAGGGTAACGCTTGTGGCAGTAGTGTCACAGAAGGTGCGATTTGTGTGCCACCTCAATTATGAGACTGTTCAAACTTCAGTAGTTTCTCTTACAAATTTTTCTTCTTTAGTAATTCAAACCACAAGAGGGCACTGAATATTTTTGGGTTGTCTCTAAATAAGTATAGTATTTAAGGATGCTAATTCATTAAGTAGTTGTACTCTGAGACACTTTTAGAGATGGGATTTCTATCCAGATGTTTCATAAAATGTAATAAATCTTTTATATGTTTTAGGGGTTAAGGGACTGACTGGGGTCATGCCAATCTACAGAAATAATATTTCTAGCTTACTTTAAAACCGCAAACTTACAGATTTACTTGTGTGCTTTATCATCTGTGGCAAGTAAGCTGTGTTCCGCCAGGACTCCACTCTGGGAAGAACTGAGTGATCGCCAATTCACGAGTGAACATAAAATGTAACATGTTACGCAAGCTCCATTACTTGCAAGACCTTTCCTTCCCCAAACGCGTAAGTCTTTAGAGGTCGTCCTTAAAACGAAAGCGTTGTAGTGCACACAGGAGTCACACGGGGGCATCTGAGGACTGTTGGATTCTGCGATAGCGGGCGATGGAGTTATTGCTGATTTTTGACTCACTTTCTGAAACTGCACACGTCAACGACCTCGCTAATTGCATCTGCCGCGGTGATGAGGTCCACCAGGTGCCAAGTGCAGGTATGCTTCATTATCCCTTCGTATTACTTAGGTCTTCCAAGTTGTTCTCTGGCGGCACACGCAGTAGTTTGGGGTTGCTGCAGGCCTCTGGAATGAGGAGATAAGTTCTCCCAGCTAAGACTCATACTCCATCATCTAAGAGAGAACTAAGCATCCCTGGAGTATGCTTCTGTACTGGCATGATACTTAGTGGCCAGCTACGGCCACTTTAGTAGCCGCATATCAGTCACAGTTTGTTTCACGCTGTTATCTGATTCATATTTACCATAAAATATGTTTGTGTAAAAACATGTCAGACATGATTCAGATTCCTGTGAAGGGGGAGAGGTGTAATCCTGTACAAGTAATTATTTAATTTATAAAAGATTGTTTTCACACACCAAATAAAAGATAATGATTAAAGTACATGTCTGAAGCGGCAGTGGGCAGTAAGGGATGCAACATTATACACCCAAGCTTCTGCTGTTTGCTTTTTAACCTTGCTTTTTAGTTTACCTGTAGCTAAGCAGTGGGAGGAATCGGAAGGTCTGCTTCATTTTCTTGATAACTCTTAATCAAAGCAACCAAGTCTTGTTTGCTTCTCTGCAAGAAGATGGAACACTTGTATTTGATATCTGTTGTAATTTTCACTTCCTTACATTATGTTCCATATGACTCCTAGGTTTGTAAACATTGGAGTTTCCTAACTTGAGACACTTAGGTGTTCAACCTGAAACATTTTGGATTTGATTGAGAGTCTCTTATCTTGCAGGTTTATCTGACAGCCCTTATCTTCATTGGTGCTTTTGCCTCATCAGCCAAGGAGATACTATTGCAGTGTTATCCCCATTCGGGAGATTAACTGAAAAAGTGAAAATAATTTGTGCAAGATAATGCAGGAAGGTTGAGACGGGGCAAGGAAAAATATGCTGAGAATAATACACCATTTGAATATCCTCCTACTCTTTAACATTTGTTCTATAAGCACTGCTAAGTGAGCTACATAATGCTATACAAGCCAGCACTTTTCAAGATTATTGAATGAGTTCATATCACTTGCAGTTGACATTGAAACTCATGATAAGTCAGGTTCCACCCAAATGTCAATGAGCAACTATGAATCACAGTTGTTCACTGAGCAGTTTACCGATTGCAGCATTATCAAAGCATCTGTGCTGAAATACATATCAACAAAACCATTCAAATAGGAAACTACCTACCAAAAATGCTAGAAAATGTCTGTATAGAGCTATTTTTAATTGTTTTCATGGTTCTCTTTAGTTAGCTGACATTGCATTTTGAAATTAAGTTCCTTTGGCTTTTAAAAAGAGCATTCTCCTGTACTTCACTCATTTTGTCCAATCTCTCTGCCCCCATTACTGTCTCTTCCTGGATTATTATCTGCAGATGTAGCCTTACGAAGAAGGCTAAAGCAGGTGTTGCTTCCCATCTGCATTGGACAATGCCTGATGAATGTTCCTTGTTCTGCAGCAAGACAGGGGATAAGCACTGCAGTATTATTATTACCTGTGCTGCAGTAGCGCCCACCGGCAACAGTGCTACTGGGCAGAGACAAAAAGACAGTGCCTGTCCAAGGGAACACGCTGTCTGCTCCGTGGTGTCCCCATCTGTCTGGTGCTAGCAAAGTGAACTCAGTAGGAGATTTAAGCGGTCACTGCAACAGATCTGCAGCAAGCTCCACATCAAGTTCTGATGTCTTTCCTTGTTGTTGCTTCTACTAGCAGCATGGGGGCATGTGCATCTATGGGGAAAGAAATGTAATTGACTGGCAAAAGCTCAGGTTTTGCAGGTGTCTCTTATAGCTACTCAGGGCTCATTAGATAGCTTAGCACCCATAAATGTTGTGAAACATGTTCAAGGCAAAGAATTGCAAGAAAGGAAAAAGCAATCAACCAGCTAAAGACCTGCTCCTTCTGCTTTGTGTTTAATGTTTTTACTTTTCCTCAAATACAGAGCTTGTAGTCAGGACACTGATGGACTCTACCTGCAGATCAAAATGGTAATGGAAATAACATCCTTGAATTCCACAGGTCCCTGACTATATCAAGAAAGGACATGCGTTACTTTTGGCTGTTATATGCCAAGTAACTGTAGAATAAAGACAAGATCTAAGACTGCTGTTCTTTTTGTACATCTGAAAATGCACAACATCTACTCAAGTAAGTTGCACTATCCTTTATTAATTCATCTCCAGTAATAGTTATTTCCTACTGCGGGCCTCGGTCTTATAAGTATGATATGGTTATACTGCTTTTCATCTTCAAAGAAAAGTGCAAAGAGTCATGTAGCAAAACCCTTAAGGAAAATAAGAGGTATGTATATTGCCTGAAGATAGATATTAAGTCAGTGATAAAGCAAGATGTTTGTCATTGTAGAGAATGTGGTCACAAAAGTAGATAAGCTCTGTAGAAAAGATCTTCCATGGTTGGATAGAAAAAAAATTTCCTTAAGACTGCCCATCTATTTACTTTCTCCTCAACATGTATTAAAAAAACATTTAGCTACTTCATGGGTGACACTGAAATTTATGCCAAGAACTTCTGCCTTAAAAGTCCTGACATTCTGTTGTTCATATATTGTTTAATTTTCTATTGCGTCTTGTTTTATTATAGCAGATGACTGGTTGAGGCGTCAAAACTCTGAGTTTAATTAACTAAAAAGCGGTGTGAATTGGAGGAAAAACTTGTATAGGGACTGTATTTTACAATGCAGGGTTAGCATATAACTCTGATGCCTTCTCTGTGTGGTGTCACTATATGCCAATTCAAACACCTTCTAGTGTTTTCTTTGGGCAACTCACTTCTTAGCCAGTCCTGAGAGCAGCGATGGTCATGACACAGAAGTTCATACAGCCCTTCTTTGTGACAGGAAAATCATCCTCCTATCTACTACTGTGAAGAGGTTGGTGTGAGGTCTCAGTGCTGGTTGATGCATCTTAGAAGTGGGGATGTGGGAACAGAGAGCAGATTGTCTTGATTATTTGCATGTAAAAGGGACCAAAGGGGTAGAAAAACAGGCTTTTAGGCTTTCTTCCAACAGTAGTAAGATCAAAAAATGTGCTTTTTCTTTTCAGTTCATCATAATTCCACCATCTTAAGAAAACACTTGTAAGGTACTGTAATCGTGCAATAATGGGTGCAGCTACACTAGTCTTTTAGTTTTGATCAGGAGTGGATTTTTTAAGCAAGTATCATCACCATCATCATTCCCACTTACCGTGCTTTAGTTCACATCACAGCACAGTTTTGGAGCGTCCAAATTGAATTCCTTTGGTTTGAAGCTAAGCCAGAATATGTTCTTCAGACCCCCACCTGATGCAGTCCAGTTGCTGCCACTGTTGTCTAGTCATTGGGATCAAATCAAAGCCAGTCTGAAGTAAAACCCTTTGAGGCATATACAGCATAGATGCCAGGTTCCTAGCACCAAATGTATCAATGTACAGATCTGTTCCAGTTGGTTCGAAGTAGTTGTTACTATGGACATAGCCAATCTAGCCTAGAGAGCCTCCAAAAGGAGAACTACCATCATCTCCCAGCAGCTGACGATGACAGCGGGCATAATTCAAGGACTGCCAAACTTGCAGAAGAAATCTTGACAAAAGAGCTTTTCAATCTGCCAAACATCACTGATTTGAGAACAACTGACACCATTGTTATTGGTGGGTTGAGGATTACAATACTTATTGTTACTTTTGTTGAACAAACTAACATTATAAGAACAACAATATCCACAACTGCTACTTCTCAATGGATCAGCAATGAAATAAGCATGGATCTGAGTGGCTAGAAATTGCTCAGGTGTCCACATTACTTAGGATCAAACCATTCATTCTTATCAGCTCTGATGCCTGAAATAGTATGAGAAATGTTATTAATTTTGATATAATTATTTGGGAGTCCGTATTTACAATACAAAATCTAAATGTCATTTTTAGTTTTTGTGACATTCTAACCAGGTAGTTGATCTGGGAAAGTGAAACGTTAGCCAAGTCTGATCATACAATTACCACGTGTACCTTCAGTTTAAGCGTAAGAAGAAACTGTGGCAATTTCAGCACTCTTTGGCAGCTAGCAAGTAGAAGAGATTGACTGATGTTGGAAGAAACTAAAACTCCAAAGAGTAACAGACAGTGGTGATAGTACAATGGTACTGACATTTAAAAAATTATTTTGCATGAAGTTTTTAAATAGTCCAGAAGAATACCATGATATGTTTTACTGACAAATACAGTGTTTCACATTCATCAACAATAGAAATGACGTTGCCTTTTCTAAAAGCAAGACACTGCAATTATGTTGCTGACAGCTTTTTTTAGGTGCACACATTTCCCATTTTCACCTCCTGTCAAAAAATACACATTTATTAGTATATTAATGTCATACCCGCTGAGAGTCTTGCTAGCTTTCAGTTGTTTAAAAGGTTTTAGTGCCACCTTTATTCATTGAGTCACAGGATGGTTGAGGTGGGAAGGCACCTCTGGAGATCGCCTAGTCCAATCCCCCTGCTTGCAGCAGGGTCACCTGCAGCAAGTTGCTCAGGGCTGTGTCTGGTTGGGTTTTGATTGTCTCCAAGGATGGAGACCTCACAACTTCTCTGGGCAACTTGTTCCAGCGCTTAAAAACCCTTAGAATAAAAAAAGTTTTCTTATGTTTAAATGGAATTTCCTGTATTTCAATGTGTCCATTTCCTCTGTATTTCCACTTTCTTGTGTCCATTTCATCCTGTGTGTCAATTTGTGCCCAATACTTTTTCTCACAGCAATGCTTAAAAATAGTTAAAGTATACATTAGTTACTGTAATATAGTAATGATGGACTTCACCTACTGGACAAGAAAAAGGTAGGTAAGGTAATCATTGATGAAAGGACAAAGGTTTTGATTTATGATATTTACTGTCTTAAATACTAAGTTGGTCTGAAATCCTGTCCCTGCAACTGCTGACTGGATAACATGGGCTGGTTTTCTGTGCCTGCGCTCCTAACTTGGCTTCTTCTTCAGGTGGTCTGGAGTCAGGTAAGAAAACAAAGAATGCATATTCTTTATATGACTGAGTAAGCAATGCAGCTTAAGATGAGTTTGAGAGGAAAAGACTGAAGTATGCTGCTTTTGCAAAATAAGAATTGTGTTGTCATCTGCATGGAAGAAATATTTCTGTTTCCTCGGGGTCTTAGTGCTGCTATTTTTAATAGGTCCAGCTATACATGGGAAGAGCTTATCTTGCATTCCCCATCTAAGCAAAATGTCCACTAGTATTCGAAGTAACATTACCAGAATAGTAAGTCTGGGGTTAGAATCAAGATAAATATTAAATTTATTTTGCTACTCCATATTTGAATGGAAATATGATATTTTTTGCTATAACACAATATATTTGATATTGAAATTGATGCCTTTTTAGCCACTGGATATATTTGTAAATGACTGTTCTCTGTTCCTCCAATCCAGCTGAACTACTTAATGCCAAAAAAGTAACAGCTGAGTTTTTGTATTTTCTGTCTTTTGTACTGAAATGTAGCATTTTGCTCATCTTGTGATAATTTATTGTAGAGGCCAGGAATTTTGGTGATATACAATATAATTAGTTTGGAGAACAGAAACCAGTAGGTTGTTGAAAGTTCATTTCAGCTGTTCATAGCTTCAGGGTAATCTGTAAAGTAAGGTATTACTTATTGTGACATTACTTAAGTGGAATAACATTATCTATTTTACGTTAGGCAACTTAACTGTCTGATTCTATGAATCTGGCTCCAATACCTCACTGTGGCAGTCGTATCCTCTTACTCTCCACTAACACATGCTCATACATCTCCCTAAGCCAAGAGCTCAACCTCGTGTCCCCAGCTTTCCCATAGTCCTCCTGTATCCCCCGCTACCCCAGCCTCACACTTCCCTTGTATTTCCGCTGCCCATCACGACTACCTGTTCCTCTATTCCCAACCTTTGGAAACCCACGTCTCAGCCTTGTTTAGATTCCTCTACAGGCTTTGGTAAAGCATGTAGTAGGTGATGCAGACTGCTACTAACGTCTACAAGCTGTCACACATCGAACTGACTCGTAATAACCAGCTCCTGTGTGAGAGAGGGGCTTCTGATCACCAGGGCTAATTATTTCATTTCCATGTGCCTTATGGCCAGGAAGAGCTTCTTTTCTATTTCTGGATGCCAGTACTAAAAGTTATATTGTCTGGAGAAAACACTGATAAGTTAGGGTGTCTCATCTAAACTGGTTGGCTATACTCCATCTGAAGTCCATGGTGAGGCAGGGAAATTTTCATCAGGTGATTTATCACGTCCTTGAATAGCTGTCCAAGCTAGAGGAGGTGGATCATCTTCTCGAGATGCCAGGGCATCATCATGGTGCCATACATATTTTAGTGACAGATGGATTATGTATGCAATTATTCATTTGTTTCTCCACTGTTCACTGAATGAGTCTACTTGCCTGGTTTTTATGTGACTAAAATAGGTGAGACGTTTTCCACCCATTCAATATGCACTTGAATTATTTGCCAGTTAAATGTGCTCACAAGCCATGGTTTGGCCAACCTTTACTGTAACTTAATTCACATAAACCATGTTGGTTGCTGAAGTTAGGGACTAATATTATAAATGTTCAGGATTTTGTGTGTGTGTAGATTTAGAAGTAGCATTAGTTAGACTAAATTAAATTCCTCTTTGGTATACCGAAGGTAAAATAACCCTCCTCTGTATGTGACTGTGAACTGTGTATCTGTTGTTTATTGACAAAACTTTCAGAGACTAGAAATGCATCATATAGGTCTCAGTTGTCAGGCTGGTATTGAGATGGAAGCTGTTGCTACTCAAACGAGTAATACTTGTACACAGAGATACTCCTTTTGAAACTGAGTATTTCGCTGTTGAGATTCACAGGACTGAAGACCTAGTTTTGTTGAGAAGGAAGTGGAAAGGAGTGATGAAAGGGATTCCTTCAGCGTAAAACATTCAGCGACAGTTTTCAGACACTGAGGACCAGCCTGAATTTCAGTCAATTGCTGAATTTGGTATTCTTCAGTCATGGACTCACATTTTGGTTTATGCACCAAAAGTGCTGCTAGACTTAGCTACATTGATTTCAGTTTGTGAGCTTTTGCTGCTGATAGAGGAGCTTTTCCATGAGCATTTCCACTAGCCAGTTTTTACCTTTAGCACAGTTATGCTTTCTGATTAGTCTATATGGGTATATTAATTATTGAAACTGTAGAAACATTTTACTCTCCATTAATGGTTATAAGAGGATTCAACATATATAAGTATGAGTCTTCTCCTCCATCAACGATCTTTAACAGAAAAGGTGCTAATGTGATTTTAATTTTTGAATATTGCAAGCTTTACTTGTCATTTATTTCTTCCATGTTAGCTAGAAATCTGTGTGAGAGTAGGAGTTTAAAAGCAAATGAAGTCTTCAAGATGTGTGTTACACACTTTGCCCGTGTACTTTCAGCTTGTTTTACAAGCTGCACTTTCATTTCAAAACTTGCATACGTGGACTGGATACTGTCTTATGCATACCCAGTGATAATGAAATGTAATGAGAGGATATATGTGCAATAAAACTTCAGAATGTAAGAGGATCTATTGACGTTGCAGATTTATGGATGACTTGTTGGAAAAGATATTTTGGTTTATTAAACTGTGTCTGTGTACAGTTATATGCTTATTCTTTTTTCTGAAGTCCCCATCCTTATTTCTCATGTATCAATGTAAACATGAATAATACCAGTTAACTCAGTGAAATGTGAGATCAAAATCAATCCTTCAGCATTTGCATCTGCCCAAGTCTGGAAGCAGTTTTTCAGTAGACTCAGTCAGTTTTCCACAATGACACTGGGTTTTTAAGAGTCGGATATCTTAAAATCTACTAAATTTTGAAATAACCTCAAACTGTGGAGTACTGAAACAGGGCTGTTTCAGGAGAAATCGGGTCAGGAAACAGATTCTACTCAATGTTTTTTGTAACTGACACTTCAAGGTCAAAATCCTGCCTTTAGACTGGGGAAGGACATATGTGGGTGGTAGTTTTCATTAAGAAAATTAAGAAGCAAAAGAAGTTGATTAAAAACTTTGCCTGTTCATATAACATTTAGGTATAAAGAATTTGATTATGCCAGCTCATAGCAATTAGGCATTATCTCTCTTAAACGTATAAATTATAGCCTCTACTTGGTTAGGCAAAAAGTGGTTTTCCCCTCTTAGGCAATCACAATAAATGATCAAAATCTGACAAAAACTGTGAAGCAACAGTTTGAATTAATTTTAGTTCAGGTGAATCAAAATGATAAAATGAGATTTCAGGCTTCTGTATTTACAATATTTTTTTCTGCCATTTGCTGAAGTTTTCACAAGACAGTAATTTCATATTGAAAATAAATCTTTCATGAAAAAACTAAAATAGGACATTCTGACAATTTCAAAGCTTTCTTTCTGAACCTTTTCCAAATGAAGACATTTCATTGAAGTTATTTTTTTTCCTGCATTTGGTTAAAGTTTTTATATTAATCCCATCAGTTTTAGGGCCCACAGCTATGTTTGCCCTCAAAATTGTTCCTATCATTATGTGCCAAAAGTCAGGCCTAGAAAAATATGTGCGTTTGAATCTCTCTTGAATATTCTGGCCATACTATTTTCTTAACCATCATACAGATGGTAGAAATTACCATAATTAATACTCTTGTGGACTGCATGGACTTGATTTTTGCCATTTTCCAACATTCTGATCTTGTACTGTTCATTGTTTCTAATAGAGGTTGCAGATGCTTATCACACTGGAAAAATAAGTCATACATGCAAAACTGCATGTATGAAAGATAAATTATTTATACGGAGAAAGAAAAGCAGTCGAGAAGGGAACTATAGTAAAAATAAAGGTAAAAATCCCACTCTGCTTTGCAGAATTGCTGTTATATCTTACCATTTGCTATACCTCTAACCTATATTGTCAGAGCTTAGATTTTAAGGGTGTTTTTTACCTTCAGTTTGTGAACTTCTTGTCACACATAGAAATAGGAGACTCCTGATGAAAAACAGAAAAACCCACCCAGCAACAATTTGTTAGAAAGGCTGTTGATGATTTTACTCACTGTATGAGAAATAGTTCCGTAGTATTATGTCAAGTACATTCAAACCAGTCCAAAAATGAAGTGTCTAGCCCAATAAAAGAATATAGATTATATTCTATGGGCATATTATGGCAAGGAAAAGTGAGCTATGTATATGTCATTACGGTCTAGTTCCAATATGGCACTTGGATTTTGCACATTGCAGAAACAGCCTTTGAGTTGGTATTGCTGAGGTAAAGGGAGCCCAGCTAAGGCACCGAACTGGGGCTGAGGTGACCTGGACTCTGTGTCCTGTCCTTCAAAGACTTGCTGCGTGACGCCAGACCACTCATTCCTCCCATCTTCAGCTTCACGAGGGAAGGTTAAGCATAGCTTCCATAGGTTCTGTACAGTGCCTGACTAGTAGCAATACTTGATTTCATAGAAATAATTGGCTCTTCCTGTTTGTGAAAGAACATGCAGCACTGCCTGAGTGGTGAGAGAAAAACGGTTGTGAAAACTTCACAGAAGCAGTACTGGGTGACTTACTTGTTGGGCAACCTGAAGTGGGGAGGACACAAAGCCAACACACAAGCAAGTAAACATTTCCAGTCAAATGAGAAGGCAGTGGGTCCAGTCAATCCAGTACAGAGCCACGCGCTAAGTGCTGTCAGTTGAGCTTAAATCGCATCTCTAGTACTGTTGAGAGAGTAACGTGAGCTGCATTTCATTATGTGCCTTTCTAATAATATCTTTTTTTCTTCCCCCTCCCCAGCCTGCTCTGGAGACAACTGGTGAGTTCTGTTTAGAGATCTATTTGTATGCACGGGAGGCAGTCAACAAAAACAGCTGCTCATAAACATCACTAGGACAGACACAGATTTATAATTACTGTTATTGTTATTGCATTAATTTTCACACTTCATAAAGATAACAGCAAGAGCTAATGTCCTACCTCACTTGTCTTTTTATTTTTCAGAAATATATGTAGATGAAGAAATTGATCAAGACATCTTTGACATCAATGAAGGTTGTTTTTAAAACTCAGTTTCTCTTTTAATTTTTTTGGGTGATTTTCATTATGGTAGCCACAGATTAATACAATAACTGACTGTTAATCTCCTCTTCCCTTTAGCTTTAGGACTAGACCTTTTTGAGGGAGACATCAAACTTGATGGGGTGAGTTCAAATATAAAATATAAAACCAGAAATGTGTCATTGACTTATGCAATGTAAAGTATTGCTGGCATGGAAATGATTGATGCATCCTGCTCCTACTAACAATGAATGCTGTTTATGTAACAATAAACTGAAAATGTTTGGGGACAGATTTCTACAAAATGTCATAGACAATGAAGGAGTTGGGAGCATTTGCAGAAACATTATCCAGAATAAGGTCAGTTTAGCCATTAGACCAATATTATTAGCTTCTTGTTTCCTTTACTGTATTTTTTATATTTGAACTTTTAAGAGATTCAGCAGCACTGATCATCATCTGGGCACGTTTTATAAAAGATTCTTCATTTATCTGCACAATATTCAATATGAGGCAATTAAATTTACAGACCAGTGCTTCAAAACCTTCATCATCTAAGTAGATTCACTAAACCCAATGGAAAATTAGATATGTAATACCACATTTTAAAGCATCTCTCCAGTATCCCTATCTGATTCATTAAAAAAAATTATTTACATAGCAAGTTACATCCTAAAGAGACCTAGTAGAAACCCCAAAAGTGTTTTGTACCCCTGAGAGTCAGTAGTGCTTTACTCTCCCTTTAGGTGAACTGCTTTGGCCTGAGCATATCAGTGGAAGCAAGGACAGCACTTGCTAAGGGCACAGGAACAAAGCCTTGCATTATGAAAAATTACAGAATTATTAATCTCTGTACAGTTTTCAGGACTTTAGATCTTAAGCTTCCCACAGGAGCTGAAGCTGTCCTCACATATGCATCAAAATCTCAGGTGATTTGTATGGAGAAAATTCTGCAGAAGTCAGAGACACCAGTAGAAGGGAGTGAAGGAATTTCAAACCCAAGCCTTAGACTTCTGAGTGATCTTCCAAAGTTTTTGAGCTCTTTGATTTCTTATATGTCTTATATGGACTTGTAGGAAACATGCTTTGCTTTAGCACTATTGTGGTCCCTCATCCTAAACCACTTTTTACTGAGGACTGCATACTTATTTTCTTTCTCAGATGCAGGAACGAAACTCCATCATTGGTGACAACTACCGGTGGCCCCACGTTATTCCCTACGTCCTTGATGATAGCTTGGGTACAGTATTATGCCCTTGACAATGTCTGTATGTCATGTTGATTGAAATGTTAAATACAGGTTGGTAAAGATACTGTGGCATCCTTTCCTCTTGTAAGTCTCGAGCAGGCCATTTCCCACAGCAGGATTGGGCCTGGCTATGCACAAGCAGGTTATATCATCCTGATGTTGGTGCTGGGTCTCACCTCCTTTCTTGGATGGCTCTTATCCTGCCATTGCTATGGCCCAGCAGACTGATTTGGTTTTAAAAGCTTATGACTGAGACATGAAACTACTAAGCAGAAGAAAAAACAGGGCACCGAAGATTTTTTTAAAGCAAGAAAGCTTACCTGGCCATTACATCGTCTACAGCACTGATAGCAAATTGGCATTCTGGCAGGCAATGCAGTTTGCAATTGCACATCGCTGAGTCCCCTGTTGTGGGGCCAGGGACACATGACAGCTTATCTCCACCCTTTTGAATCCAACCGGCTGTGGCTCTGCATGGCAGAGGCAAGTGGTGAGATGGAGTGTGAGTTCTTGCTGTATACCACGTGGGGAGATGTGCCCTCACTACACCACACAGGGTCAGCTTTCTGGTACATGACAGGAAAAACACATCACCCACCCCCAGTTTAGATTTGGATCTAAACTGGATTGAAACCACCGAAGTTGCTTAGAGGAGATAACCAGATATAATGTTAGCAGTTCAAGTGCTGGAGAAATTCTGTGAGAGATCTGTAGCCTGCGATCTGCACTAGGTGAAATCCGATGTCTTAATTGCCTGTTTATTTAATACTTGCTCATAAATCTCAGCAAAGTAAATGAATGAATTTACAAAATTGAGAACCACACACTATCATGTATTATATACTCACCATGTCATATTTTATACATAAGTACCAAAGAAAAGTTGCACAGAAACAAAACAAGAGGAAGATATAATGTCACAGCAGCCTAATTTATGGGGTTTAGGTCCCTACCCAGGTCTTAATCCAGCAAAAATCCTACTTATTTTAATCAAAGATTGCTGGAGCAAGACCTGCCCTTAGGACTTGCTCCATACGGATAGTAGTACAAACCTATTGGCTCAGTATTGACAGGAATACTGTTTGCTTTGCAGAAATGAATGCTAAGGGACTCATCCTCAAGGCATTTGAACAGTATCGACTAAAAACCTGTATTGACTTCAAACCTTGGGAAGGGGAGAAGAATTACATATTTGTGTTCAAAGGAAGTGGGTAAGAGGAGTAATGTAAAATAACTCTCGTCCTGTTTGGCTACAGGCTATTTTCATGGCCAGTATTCACTCTGAAACTCATGTATCTGATTATAATTCTGTCTTTTTGTTGTGTGTGTTTTTTCCAGTCTTTTTTTTTAACTGGAAATTGTAGTAGTTTCCAAAACGGGTATTACCTTGGTAGTAATGAACAATTTCTTGCTGGTACTTATTTTAAAATATAAAAAGTCCTTTAAGAGGTAATTTTCTGGGTATGGTAAAAGATATCAGAAACAAACCAACTATTTTCTTGACTGATCGTTGGATATATGGAGTGTCACTTTCAAATGGTCATTCTTAGTATACCTTAGGTTTTAGGGGGAAAAAAAAAATCCCAATGGAAATATGGAACTTCTAACTGTGGGACAATGAATTTGTTTGACTACAACAAATGGAATTGCACTTGAGCAATGTCACACCAGCCTTCAGGTATAACAGCGATATTTTTAAATGCTGCACAGCACTGAGGTATTTTACAGGGGTTTCACTTTATTTACCTCTTTTGATGAATAGTTACACTATTCCACCTTAGCTTTTGCAAAATAAGACTCCAGTAAAGAAGTCAAAATTGCCCCAGCGGTTTCCCTTTCTAAGACAGTCTCTGTCAAAACAGTGCAACAAGAACAAATATATGCCCGCTCTATGCTGAACCATCTCTCTGTTAGGAAAGGAGATCAGGGAAAGCTTGATAGCCTGGTGAGGAAATTTACTTTTGGAAAGTCATTTCCTGATACGAGAATGCATTCATAAATGGGAAATATTTTCTCATAATAGAAATGTTTCCCTTTCCCTTTGGCTTGTTCTGAGATATTTGTAGCAGATAATTGTTTCAAAATTTCTTCAGTCCCTGGCTCTTTGTATTTTCTATTCTTCATGCTGTGCACATGACATTGAAACTCAACCCTAAAAGATGTATAAGTGGAGACTTAGGGAGCAATGCATATTCCTGTGCTAATGACTCTTCGGCTTTTTGAGCCAAATGGAAAACTCATGTAGCTAAATTTTTTAGTCCTTTGTCACATAAAGTATGCATTGAATTTGCTAATAATTGTACCTGAAAAAAACCCACAATATTTAGCCTATGGGAAGTAAGAGGCCTCTGCACAATGTTTCATTTATATGTCTATTAAAAATAGATGAGTCATGGTGATGAAGAAGACAAGTCACTCTAGCTGGATAACATATCTTGCCCTCACTGCCTGGTGTGTTGCTTGCCCTGAAATGTCTCTCATCTCAGCTGACACATCCATAAAACAATTAACGCTCAGCAGCACTTTTAAAAAGATTGGAGCTAAATGGTGCAGTTTCCTGAAAACGGCTGTCCAGTTTCAGTGAGCTAGCTTGGGGCTGTACAAAGAAATTATCAGGACTGACCCTGCCTTAACTGCCTTTCATTTCACTCCATTTCTCTCTTCCGATGTGACCGGACAAGGTGAAAGGTGGATAAACCAACTCATTTCCACTCTGCCGTTCCTAATTATTTTTTTTTAATCAGCTAGGACTCCTCTAACTGCAGACTAAAGCCCTCAGTCCAGAGGGTACAGTGCAGAAAGGAGCACAAAGTTCCTGGCAACACCAGCTGGATTCATAAAGTTTTATTGCACCAAGAAGCAGCTGATAAATCATCTTTGCCTTTCCAATCTTGGCTTGCATCTATAAAACAGACAGAGCAAGGTGGGGGAACTTTGTGTCAAAAGGATTTGTAGTACACCGTAAAGTCCTCGTCTGGATGATCCTTTTGAATTCAAATGAAGTCAGCCACAAAAGAAGCCAGCTGCCATTTTGTTGTGTTGACTGCCCTGTGTAAAAATACGTTTGTAGTCTCTGATATATATATACACAGTGTCATCAAACGCTGTGCAAAGAGCCCTCTCCCTGTCCACGTTCTTTATCTACCATTTGCCAAGCCTTGGCTACTGCCTGCATTATGTTAACAAGTGTATATTCGTAGCACTGAGTAGAGGTACATGTAAGGTTTTTCTAGCACACAGCCTTTCACCTCACCCCCTGTTCAGATCCATGCATCTGCAGCAGAGGTTAGACTGTGGATCTATTTAAAGACCTTTTCTTGACTCCAGCCTGTGTGCTAAGCAAAATATGTGAGGGATGCTGGTGAATTACAGAAATGCAGTAACATCAGACGTGGCAGGTGCCTGCAAAGCTCCCAGAACGTTTGGGAACCTGCGATGGATGTGCTATTTCTCCCTACTCTTCTCAGGAAGAGCAGGACTTATTCAGCAGGAAAACTAGCATGGTGTGGTAGAGTCAAATTGTTAGCAGATCAGGGGGATCAACCCTGCCTCTAGTATTTCCACATGGAGCTCTCCTGGGAGCTTTACCGTTGTGGCACATGGCAAAGGAAACCTGTGCAGAAGTGGATTGATAAAGATCCCTGGCTAACCAGCTTCGTGCTGGTAAGTCAAAGTGTCTGTGTGCTGATACTGGTGATCTGTGATATTGTGGGAAGTTATCTACTAGCAGGACATTGGTATAAAAATGTGCCTGAAGTAAGTGCTGGCTGTTAGAGAATAGGATTTCTAGACGGTACCATCACTACTGATCGCATGTATCTACTTAGAGCCCATCTTCCAAAAAGAAGGCTGATGGGATTAATCAGACCAGGTACTTTCCTGTTCCTCTAGCCTCTGATAGAGCAACTAGCAATGCAGAAAGCATTGAATTGGGGGAGATACGGCTCTCACACACTTGGGGAAGTTGGACTTTCCCCCCATTTTCTTCCCTCCTAAAGACACTGCTAACATGGGGTTCCAGGTGCCCATTGCTCTGGAGTGCCCTGTCCCACTCACCTAGTTTTATTCTCAGTGCTCAGTGACGCAGACCAAGCACGCACTCCCTCCACAGCTGCAGAATGATGGTGTTGTAGGCATTTGGCAGACCGAAGGCAAGGGGAAGCTGCATCCCCCGGCGTTCGGATTCTAATCTTGCCAAGTGTCCTGGGTGTGCCTGTAGCCTGCTGTGCTCTGCGCAGCAGCTGTGAAGCCAGAAGCAGCTGCTTTGGTAAGAGGTGGACCCAGAACTGTGATGGACTTCTTAGACTTTTGCACAACCAGAAAAGGCTGCATAATCGATATGAGGCGCTGTTCAAGTAAAGCCTGTGAAATCATGGATGCCACATGTGCTCCTTCCCAGGTCTCATGCTGTGATTTTAATGACTAATCAATAGCCAAGGCCTGTGCTGCTTTGTGGAAAGAGAAATACTGGGGAATATGTTGCACTAATAAGTTACAGGGTTCGAAAGAAAAGAAAGCATGGTGTGCTTGTGTTTTTAAATTTCTGGGGTGAGAGGACTGCGAATCCTATGGCATATTTTGCGCCCGATTAATTTTATGGACTTCATTGGGTAAGTGTTGATTTATTTGCTGCATAAAATATCAATTTAAATGTAACTCTCTGTGCTCGCTGGTTTGTGGGCATGGGGTGCCATTTTATTGGCTTGCGCAGATAGCTCACTGAATTTTTTTATTCTTTAATAAAAACTTCCAGCACAGCTGCTTGCTCTTCCTTGTGAGTGTGTGTCAGCAGCAAGGGCTCTAGCACAGCAGCTCACAAATAGCTAGAAAGAAAAGAGCTTATGAAAGGCACTGTCAAATCCACCAACCTTTCGGAAGGTAAATACAGCCGTGCAGAAGCGTACCTTGCCTGGCAGCCACAGCCCCTCACAAAGCAAAAGGACAAAACAAATAAAGAGAAAAGCAGCTGCAATGGCAGAGGCAAGAGTGTGCACGAACCTGGTTTCCCTTACAATAAGGACAGGCTCCAAGTGCACTCACAGTCACTTACTGTGGTCCAGCTAAAAATTGTCAATTTGCAGTAACTTAATTGCTCTAAATCATGTGTCCATAGTCTTTGATGTTTACCAGAATACCGATGAAATCCTCATCAGTCTTCTTCTGTCACGAATAGCTCAACATTTTTCTGCTAAAGAAAACCCATTAAAACCAATAGAGCCAGAGCGGGGGAACTGCTTGTTCATTGAAACAGAGGTAAATGTGAGAGGAAAGGATCCGGTAAGGAACAGATCAATGAAAAAGTGCTCTCTGTAGCAAAATGTAACTTCAACACTCAAATTAAAAATATACCTGTTGAACAGATGGATTCTGGAGTTCATGTGGCATGGGGATGGTATGTATCTCACAGAGCCCTCTCTCATTTTATTTCAATGTTAGCTGCTGGTCCTCAGTGGGAAACCGCCAACAGGGGTTGCAGCAGCTCTCCATTGGGGCCAACTGTGACAAGATCGCAGTGATCCAGCATGAGTTCCTTCACGCCCTGGGATTCTGGCATGAGCAGTCACGCTCTGACCGGGACGACTACGTGTCCATCATCTGGGACAGGATTCAGCCTGGTCAGTCACTCCCCGGCTTTTCCTTTCAGACTCTGGTATTAGGGGGTTTAGCTGTGGAATGTCCCTTCCAGCCATCGTTTGGTGGCCACATTATTCTCTCACCTGGACTTCGTTTGCAAAGCTAGCATATCAATAAATTAAATATCAAGTGACATCTAATTGGGACAGAAAGCCTTGTTTGTTGTTGCTGTGATTATTCCTTGTGCCACGGCAGTTCCCAGAGTCCTAACTAGAGATCTGAGTCCTGTTATGCTACAAGTTGTACAGCAGAGCAACAGCAGAGAATAATTAATGTGTTTAAATGAATACTCTAAAAGCACTGTTACTCTGGGAGCCCTTAACAAAACAAAAGCAATTGAAAAAAAAATCCTACTCTGAAAAATCCAGTGCCATCAACGCCAGTAGAAAATCTCCAGTGAAAACACCGGTCATCCTCTTTCTCCCCGGCCACTACACCCGGTGCGGGCAGCAGAGTTGACAAGGCAGAGCGTGCAGAAAGGGGAGACCCCTTTCAGGGTCCGCATCACACAAGCGGTTACTTTGGTGATGCAGCTTGTGAATGTAAGTGTTGGCATATTTGGCACAAGTCTGACAGGCAGCACAGGGTTCCTTGGGACTCTGTTTGGTCTCTGCCTCTTCAGCTTGCCGTCGTCCCCTGTGACTTTCAGGCAGTTCAAAAACAAAGTTATATACAGAGACTTGGTGCTTTCCTAACACAGGTACACACAGAAGACTGAAAAAACAGATAATGATTAAATCTAATGCATTCTTATTTAGTCATGATCAATAGTCAGGTGCATATGCAAGTATATATCACAGAACATGACTTAGACTCTGTTATTTGATTTCCATTATATTTTGCTGACTCTTTAATGACAAGTTGCACTATTGTTAGCCGTTTGAAACTGCTGCAGCTTTTTTATGCTGACCAGAATATAGTTACTGTATTTTGACTAATTTAAAACATTTAAAACTTTACCTTCCTTTGGGTAGTTAGTAATGGTTTTTTTGCTCATACTCCAGAAAATATCTGTAAAGTTAAATTCTGGAAGCTTATCTGATGACAACTCTAACTTGTTTATTGCGAGCTAAAATGACCAGCAATGAAACATCAGAGAATACAGATTAGAAACAGGGAGACATTACAGTTGCAAATTCCAGTAATTTGAGTACCGAAACAGTAGCTCCACTTTTGCGTATCACAAGCCCATCAAAGTTTATGGATAGTTTCACAGGGAGAAGATTTCTGGTAGCAAAAAGCTTTTCTTCATCCAGCAGAAGTCATCGTGTTATGTTCCAGTGGCTGAAAGAGGAAAGTAAATAACTCTAGACTAGAAATAAAATAGTTTTACAGAGTAAGTACAAGTAAATAACTACAAAAAAATACTTGGGGATCTGATGGATTCTTTGTCACTTTAAGTCTGTACATCAAAACTAGGTCCTCTTGGGCAACAAACAATCTTTTCTTTCATTTTTCCCATTTAGGTAAAGATCATAATTTCAAAAAATATGATGATAAAACATCAGACTTCCTGAATGTTCCCTATGACTATACTTCTGTGATGCACTATAGCAAAAATGCATTCAGGAATGGAACTGAACCCACCATCGTCACTAACATACCAGACTTCATAGATGTCATAGGACAGCGAATGGATTTCAGTGATTATGATGTCCAGAAACTGAACCGGCTGTACAATTGCTGTAAGTTTCTCCATTTCTTTTAAATTTATTGCTTCTTGTATTTGAAAGAAAAGAGGGTGATACATACATGCTGGACTCATCCAGGCACAAGTGAAAGAGATGCTAACATATTTGGAGAAGTGAATTGTGTTAAAAACACCAGAAATAATGGTACAGCTAGAAATAACATAGCCCTCCTGCAGAAACAGTGCTGTGTAGCAGAGTTTTCTGTGCAATTTTATCTGACCTTTAGTTAAAAACCAGCTTCACTCAGCAGCTGATTTTTGTTCATCCCTTGGGTGGCTGTTTAAAATGTGTGCTTCTGCACAAAGCTTTTTGCTTTTCCCCCCATTATTCCGCAGCTGTTGCTCAGACACTGTACAGCAATGAGTATCTTTGCTGTGGCTCTTGTACCTACTCCGCTCTCATGCAATCTGTGAGACAGAGCATGTGTTCATGCAAATAGGGTACAGATGCTGTTATGAAGCAAATGCGAGCTTTTAAAATTTTTATTTTTAGTTTCAAACCCAGTCTCTTACAAAAGTGGTCAAAAGAGTTATTTGGCTCATGTGGGATTTATTTTAGGAAGTTGAGTGAAAGTAAGAGACAGAGGAATATAGATAATTCTATTACTAAACTGGAATATAATTCTGTAATTGTGACTGCATCAAATGTGCCCTGACACTCAGATGAAAACTTCTACTTCACTGCCTCACTATCCCAAGTAGTGAGTACTGGTTTACAATTATATTTTAAGCCTCACTCTACAGATACCTTAAATAATTATCAAACTCTTTTATTGAAAGAGTGCATTTTTTGAGCATACAATTCTGATGAAAATATTTCTGTTCATGTAGGTCTAAACTGAATACACACTTACATGCAGCCTTAGCTTCCAGCACTTGGCACACAGTCAATTAGGTCTTGTAGAAGCGCTTACAGCTAAGGTTGTCTTTAACAGTGGATGGGGTTCTCTTCCTCTCCATTAATCTTATATGCTTTCCATCATTCTCGTGCATTACATAAATACTTCCTGACATTTTAACTTTTTTCATAACCCATAGGCACTTTCCCCAAGTGAAATAAGTCCCAGTCATGTTGAAATTAGTGACAAAACTGCCACCACCCTCAGTGCAATCAGGATCTGCCCTGCGCCCCAGTCTGTCCCTTGGCTTTGTATAGTGTGCACGATATTCGCAGAGCCATAAGTGGTCTTCAGATCACCCACCACTTGCCTTAGTGGCCCCTGTGCCAGAGAGGACAGGTGCTTCACAGGTCCCAGCCCTTGCCCACCCAGCTGCCAGACTGATCCTTTCAGGTTAGAGGGCAGACTGAGAACACCAAACATGGTTTTGGTGGCAGATATCCTCCAGAGGAATCAAAAGATTACTTCTGTTGCTGAACATGATTTAAGGAAAATTTTGAGTTGAATTTCTGCTAAAGGCCTGTGTGGTTAGGAAATTGCATTAAAAATGGGAAACTTGGTTCTTAAATTGGAAAAAACCCAACCCACAGCATAAGAAATCCTGACTGATACTTTAGTGCTGTTCTGATCTCTTCTTCAGGACTGTCTTTCAGGCCATATGATAACAGTAGATTTTAGTCTGCTTTCCTCTTCTAGCATATTACTTAACACAACTGACCATGAGGTTTCCCTCAGCCACTGGAAGTTTGGACTCAGCACTCAACGCCCCGTGTATGTTTCTTCCAAGTCCAGCCTTTCATGACATACCAAGAAAGTGTTTGGCTTTTGGTGCAGATGGAGTTCAAAACCTGCCTCAAGCAGTGCCCCCTTCCCTTAGGTCATGAATTAATCTAAGAAATATGTTGTAAGCTACTGGGTCTTGCTTTTCTCTCTTCCTGTCGTTCAGGTCACCACTCCGTGCCAGCTGGCACTTTCTAATTAAGGTAGTTAGGCTACTGCTTTCCTGTTTGGGCAAACTGAGTTCATATTTTATTTTGTATTTGGATTTCAAAGAGTTCCATTTTTGCTTACCTTCTTGCTGACACCCTAGCTTTTTTTTTTTTTTTTTTAATTTCTCCAGCAGTCAATATGTAACATTTACTGTGAAAATATTTTCTTGGTTTTTGCAACATCATACCGATACTCTATCTTAAAAGGTATCAGTCATACAACCTTTCTGATAGCCTTGCAACCTCTAGAGGATTGTTAGCTTTCTATGAGGACAAAATATCTCAGCAGTACAACTGATTTGGCAGCAGTTCATACTTAAGTGTTTCCCTGAGCTATACAGCCTAAGTAAGTGAAGCATTTGGTGCGCCATTGAAATTGATTTTTGTGATACTCAAGGCCCTTTTTGTGGTGCAATGAAACCTTTAAACCTGCCACAATATTTTATACATAGTTTGAAAAGCAGTAATCATGAAGCATGTTACTAACTTAGTTGTTTTCAAATCACGGCTGGTGTTACACAGAGCTCAAACATGGTACAATGAGAAACAAATTTAAGAATAGGGATAAACTTGGACTGTGTCTTCCCTCACCCGTTCAGGGTTTGCTTTAGACAGAGGAAACATTTCATGTAGTGTCTTCTCTTTCCTATTCAACTGCACAGCCTTCCTTCACTTAATTTTCCACTTGTTATATGCAAGACATCTTAAAAATTTGTATGAGATGAGATATCCTTTGGTCCCCAATGTACCTTTGCCAAATGTTTTTTTCAATTCAGCATTTTGAAAATCCAGGTTTGCCCATTGCAGTGAAATAACTTCTGCTCTACTATATTTCAAAATAAGCACTCCAGCTGATAAATTAGTGAACCTTTATCAAAATCTGTGGCCGCCTGTCAACTGGCTGAGAGAAAGCAGAGGAATGAATGGGAAGTCCTCAGTCCTTTTGGCTGTGTGGTGGGTCTGGGCTGGTATTAGTGTTCCTTGTATAAATAAAAGATATGATGTGATAATTAGCTGGCACCCTCCTGTGCTTGCTAAGTGCCCAGAGTCATCCCGACGACATCTTATTAATTGCAGTGTTAATCGCCAAATGCTTTGAGTTCCTGAAGATTGTACCTATGAATGTTGATGGTATTTGAAGCCACTGATTATTTTGTGTTTGCATTTCTTAGTGTTTCTCTGCTCTTGGCTTTGGACATTGAGAATTAAAATGTATGCTGTGTAACAGACATTCACAACTTTTTTTTTTTTTTTAATGATATAGCCTCCTCCCTAAGTTTCATGGACACGTGCAGTTTTGAACTTGAAAATATATGTGGCATGATTCAAAGTTCAGAGGATAACAGTGAATGGCAGCATTTGTCTCGGGTTCCTGCTGGGCCACATACTGATCACACTAATATGGGAGAATGTGAAGGTATGAGAAAAGACTGTTCTTATCTCTCTGCGAAGTATTTTCTGCAGAGACATGTGAGTTGACTTTGATCTCGGCCTTGTTCTCTGTTCATTTGTTGGCTAATTACAGTTTATTTTTTAACTAAGCAACATCAATCTACATACTCAGGGGCATCATGTAATAAGTTCGATTTTCTGCTTATTTGAGAAGATTGCATGTTCTTATTTCTTTTGAGCTGTTTTCTAGTCTTAGTGTCACATCCTGACATGAGAACTGTATAACATGTTCTAACCTATGGTATAGGCACACCAGAAAGACTGCTGCTTTTCTGAATAATTGCTCAGTAAGTCTTTGGAAAGGATTGGGATTTAGAAATTATGTATATTATCAGGGCTCAGGTGACCAATTAATTGAGAATATAGCCAGTTGTTTCTGAACCTGTCAGAGAAAACTTCATGAGTTCAGGAGCTTAAACCAGTCCTCCAGAAAGAGAGGCACCTCTGTGAATTACTGGCACTGGGTAAAGAGTAAAAGCCCATGCTTTTGAGTACAAGTTTCTAAGACAGCCAAATGAGGAAAAAAGTTGCAAGGAGAACAGTTCTGCCTCTGCAGAATGTGAACAGGTAACAGTCCTCAGTCTGAGGCTTGGTACAGGATCTGCCTTACCCTGACTTGACCATGTCTTCTGGCATTATTACAATACAGTGTTAAGAATACCAGTACGCCAGGAAAATTTTGTTTTCTCTCTCCTCTACCATTCATTTCTCATTTACTTCTGACAGATTCTGGCTACTTCATGCATTTCAACACCAGCGCTGGAGCAGAGGGAAGCACAGCTATCCTGGAGAGCCGAATTCTGTATCCCAAAAGGGGCTTTCAGTGCTTACAATTCTATTTCTATAACAGCGGTCACGAAAGCGACCGACTGTATGTCTGGGTCAGGGAGTATACTTCAGCCCATCCGAACGGTACTTTGAGACTCATAGAAGAGATAAGAGGTATGGAATAAAATTGCATTTTGGTTTAGTCTATACCCAATATCCTTTTCAAAGTACTGGGGAAAAATATTGTAGCAAAGTGACTCATCTCCTAGCATTATTCTTTGGCTTCTTCTCTAACTATGTGATTGATTCTCTGCTGGTGAAATTATACTTGATGGATCCTCAGTCAGCCGTTTTCCTATAATACAATCAACTACCACAAATTACAAACTAACTCTTGCGTTATCAAGATAGTTTTCTGACCAAAATAGCTAAAATTCCATGAGCAGTCATTTTAACTGTTCTACAATTGCTGGTATCAATAGCAACAGATGAAGCTGGTCATTAGAGTAAATTACAACGAATAAGAAATTAATAATAAGGAAATGGAAAGTGTAAGTGCCCTGGCATACCTAACATACCAGTTTAAAAAAGACAAATAAACTTTAACTTTTTAAACAAGGTTTGAAATGACTTGACTGAAATATATGGGCAGCAGATCATGATTTGAGTTGTAGTTTGAGGAAAATTAAGTTCTTGTGGTTTTAGGAGCCTTTGGCCCATGGAATGAGCAACAGAGGTCAGTTAATGGACAAGAGCTCTTTAAGCTAGAATTGCCAGTTACCTTATCATTAAATTACTTCCTCAAATATTTAACTATTACTTGGTCTCCATTACAGCTACAACTAGTTCAATCTTCTGGTTACATAAGGGACTGAGCAAGTTCTTTTACAAAATAGGTATCCAGTCCATTTCTTCTGCCTCTTTTTGTCCCTTTAGGCACAGCTACTGCTCATGCCTGGTTTTCTTTTCTTTTTTTCCACTTTTTTCTTCACCCTGATGCTTTCATCATCCCTGTGTGCCATCAGGAATCATATAAGTGAACATAAGTGTCAGGGCTGCTAAGGCAGGTGTAAATTTCAAATTAGTCTGAGCCTTCCAAGCTCTTTCAAACCCTACGTTGAAGCCAAGATTAACTTCTCCACACTTCAGCCTTCTTCACATATAGTCTTTCATGTATATTAGGTCCCATCTCCCATTCCCTCTTTCTCCAGTCCATAATTTCCTTTTAAGTCTCTGATCTGATATGTGTGTCCAAATGGGCACCCTACTTTGACAATCTCTGGTAAAACTTTCAGGAATGGTTTAAGATCATTTTTCCCCTAAGCTGTCTCACTTCTCTTATGTGAGAAGTCACCCTCACCACCACAGGGTCAACAGACTGGAAGAAACACTGACACTACAGCCCTTTCCAGCCATGATCTGACATCCTGGCTGAGCTGCTCATGGGTTTGCACTGAACCACCACACTCGAGAGGCTGAGGGACAAGCCCTGAACCCTTTCTGCTGCTCTGCGGCTGCTGTGGCTGCCTTCAGCCAGGAGCAGGGGAGACTGTGGGAGTGAGACATTTTACAGCACAGTAGGTGGTCTGCTCGTTGAACATGAGTCAAAAAGCCCAGTCTTGCATATAATCTGTGCAGTTCAAAAAAACTTTAGTTAATGCAGAAGGCAATTTAATGGAAAATAGTGGGGTGCTTTTGTTCTTGTTTCTGGGTTTATTTTTTTCCTCCTAATTATAATGGTAATGAAAAATGGCAAGAAATTGACTTTCATCTGAGATCCATTGTGTTGTGTTTAGAATTGTTAGGAAAGCGAAGCATGAGTTATGTACCTGGGATTGGCACTGCCTGTTCTGTAAATGCAGCTGAAAGTCTGATCTTCCGTGCAGGCGAACATAAACCAGATAGCAAAAGAAACTGTTTTGCTGTACATACTGTTAACAAAGGATGTCCTACTTTTACCTTCCTTACAAGGCCCCTGTACAGAGGTCTTTGCTTTTGCACACACTCCTCTTGGAGTCAAGTGGAATTTACTAGTGCAGGCACTTTTGGATGCAACATCAGACTTGCAGTGAGGTTTTATCACAAGAAGTATGTTTTGCAAATGGCTGGCTTTAATTTGAACTTAGTACCATTAATCATTTGATGGGTGAATAGTGCTTCTGTATAGGCAAACTTCTGATAAGCCATTTAAATATACAAAAACGACTGAATGAACGAATCTTGTATAGGCTCTCAGAATCCCCTGTAGGATTTTTTTTGTTGAGACATGTAGTTATTCAGTTATTTGAATATGCTTTGCTCTGAATTTTTTTCTTTTTAATAGTAGAGGTGACAGCCATCTTTGTGCATTTAATTATCACAACATTTATACTAATTTAATGCAATGTTCTTTAAAAATATAAAAGAAAAAGCAGTCTTAAAAACCATTAACACTGTTTTCGCTCAAGTTAAAGAGCTGCTATGCATATTAAATCTGTTGAAAAACTGAATTGAGAAAATATGATCTTGCACTGAAAACATAACATTTACAGGAGAAATATTCCACCACGTCAGTGCCAGTGGAACTGAGAAATTCTTACATAGTGTTGGTATAGGGTCTGTAGACCTGTGCAGTGTTTGACCGTACTGCTTACTCAGAGATCCCTACCCTTGTTTTTCAGGTTCACCTGCGACTTACTGGCAGCTCCATCATGTTCCTTTGAATGTCACAAGTAAATTCCGGGTTGTGTTTCAAGGCAGGAGAGGAAGTGGCTTATCAAATGGAGGCCTCTCTATTGACGACATCAATTTGTCAGAAACTCAGTGTCCCCACCACGTCTGGCATATCAGAAATTTCACACATCTCCTCAACGCAAGTGTATCAGGGGCAGCAGAAATTATATACAGTCCACCTTTTTACTCTAGTACAGGATATGCTTTTCAGGTCAGCTTGCATGTAAATGGTAGCACTGATAACCAATTTAATTTAGAAACGCACTTGTACTTGATTTCTGGAGCAAATGATGATCAGTTACAATGGCCCTGTGCATGGCAACAAGCTACCATAATTCTGCTTGACCAGCATCCCGATATTCGTCAACGAATGTCAAACCAAAGAAGTATAACAACCGACCCTCTGAAATTATCAGGTTAGTTAAAATCAGATGTGTTACCCAGTACGTTTAAAACACAGCCAAAAGATAAGGAGTCAAATTTTCTCTTTGTGTAAATTAGTGTAGTTTTTTTAGTTTCTGGAATGTTTCATTTGTTTGCAGCAACAATATAATTGATCCACAGAGAAAAAAAATTGAACATACAAGTAGGTTAAGCTGGGACCTTGGATTTCAAAGTTGATTTACATAAGAAATAGGTGGATGATCCACTCCTAAAATTTCTTTCATATGCTCTGTGAAGATGCATTTATATCTGCTTTAATGAGAATGGAAGTTTTCCAGAAGGCTTGAAAAGAAAAATACTGAATTAACAATACACACAGTTCATACCAGATTAAAGTGCAGCTATTAAACAAATCCCCTCCCTCCTTGTAAAAGGTACAGTGGTGTCAGCGCAAATCTCCAGATGAACAAAGTCCTGATTCATGTTACATAATCTGTACTCGTTCAAGGTATGAGAAGATAAGGAGCAATTGTCCACAATAACTTGGAAAGGAGGCAGATGAGGTAAAGATGTAACTCTGAGAAATGGTAGGAATCTCTCTAAAGAGAGACATTAAAGAACCCCCCCATAGTCATCATTGGATAAAGATTGGATTTAAGCCAAAATGACTTTCTGCATTGATAGAAGAGTTTTGCCAAAAGAAACCAGCTCCACCACTGAATTAGTTTCCTGGGCTTTCAGACCGTAACATTAGTCAAGGAAGGAAGGCACAAAAATGTCTAATTATTTCAAAATTTTTATGATATACATTCATTTTTCTATGACACTGTCTCTACGTGAAAACAATGTGGGTAATCTAGAAAGACTAAATGTCCTCCCCTGTAAATGAAAGACACATCACACCAGGTCCTCCATAGATGGTTGACATTTTCCCCGTGCTCTCTGCTGTTATGGCCACAGTGCTCAGCCCTTTTCCTTTCTTGACCCTGTGGACATGCAGTCTGCACTCTGCTCCTTCTCCCTTGTTTATTCATATATTGCTAATAGCCCCAGATTCCCAAGAGAAGCCTTGCAACTCCTGTCCTTTCTCTAACCAGCAGAAGTGTTGGAGCAGGCAGTTTCTCCTCCTCCCTCTGTCAGATACTTTCATAGACAATCAGGCTCAGCTTTGAGATTTAGAACAGGGTTTGACGGAGGGGACATTAGTGGCCTGTGACCATTCAGGTTGTTCAAGTACCCTCTGCCCTAAAGCCACATCAAGAGATGCTCATTTTTGAGAAGCACTGAATTAATTCATTTTACAGATTATTCATGTGCTACTCATCTTCTTGCCCAGTACACTTTAAAAGAACTAAAAAGAAAATACAACAGGTTTTCAACTAACTCTCCAATAACCTCATCACCAGCAGGCTCTTTTCTCAATACCTCAGGCTAAACTGAGCTGTTGAGGAACTCCGTTGTCTTGTGCATCTCATCAGTGTGGAATCTCAGGCAAAAAAATCTGCAAATATTGTAGGCACATTCAGCATTGCTCCTACTCCTTGAGTTTCAGGTAATTTATTGTCTTCTCCATATTCATGATATCCATGAGCAACTAAGCAGAAGCAGGCAAAGTAGGACGCAGTCTGTCTTGGTTATTGGGCGAGGCCTCAGTACTACTTTGCAGCAGAGATTATCTGAGAAGGTAGGGACCCTACTGAGAAAGAAATCCAGAGTGGTCCCACACTCACATTCAGTTAATTTTTTTTTCCAGATTCCTCAACTTATTTTTGGGATAGGCCAGATAAAGTGGGATCCATAGCATCTTTTCCCAATGGAACTACATTCATGAGAGGTCCAGGAAGTGGAATTAAGGCATTCTTAACTTATCAGAGACTTAGAAGCCGCGACTTTATTAAAGATGACGGTGTTTATATTCTTTTAACAATGGAAGGTATGTAAACATAGCTGATATTCTTTACAATACTGTAAATGCGGAGTGTCACGTACTTACTAAGTAAGTCACTAGTGCTGTAGATATAAATACACATGATGTACTTTGAAAATGAGCAGTTTTGGAACTATGCATGTATCTAAAGTCAAATCATATGTTTGGATAAATTTGTGGATAGGTATATGCACTGTATAATTCCTTTATCTCATGTGGAGGTGTATAAAACGATGCTAATCCTGTGCAAATTATTTTGAATAGAGTACTTTGAATAAAATTGCCTGTTTCTGAAAAAATCTAGAGGACATTTCCAAAATACATCATGCTCCTGAAAGGTAAAAAAGACTATTTATCCATTATACCTGTGGACAGGCTCTCTGCTCTTTCCTATTAGAACTTATCATTAGGATAAGAGGAAGAATAACATGAAGTAAAGACCTTATTTCTTGTGGTTTTATCGTGCAGATATATCACATCTACTATCAACTCAGCCAAGTGTTTCACCCACCTTTGTTACACATACGTCCAGTGCCAACACCACCAAACCTACCTCTAACACCACTGCCACCACAACACCCTCTGTCACCCTGACCGAAAAGCCAGAGATAGAGGTTCCCGATTTCTGCCCAGACAACCCTTGTGCAAATGATGGTGTCTGCATTATTGTAGATAGAGAACCAGTGTGCAGGTAACTGTCTTTATTCACTCTCAAATGCAATTTTAGGTTGAGTAATGAAAGTTTCTAGTAGAATAAATCTTTGTTCCTGATAAAAGGAAAGACAGACTATAGCTGATTAAGGCAAATGTTTCCAAATGCTACTGCAAGAGTAAACTTATGGCCAGTTTGGGCAACAAAGCTCCTAACCTCAGCATTTGACCATTTTGAAGTACTCTGCTTGACTTCCCTGTAAACTATATTTTTAAATGTACTTATGGTTTTCAGTAATGTATTAGTTCAATGTTATAAAAAGGGCAGTGCATCTCCCTAGAAGTCCCTATAGCAAAATTTATAACAGTTAAATATAAATGCAGTTGAAACAAAATAGCATTTATATCAGTAGAAAAGATGTTTAATACTTTGCAGGCAGGAAGCAGCATAGACATTATTTTAGAATTTGATTCAGAAATATTGTGTAGTGTGAATTATGGCCAAGAATTACCAAAGTGGTGTTGCTTGCCCTTGAAACCAGAGATGAAGGCTGAGGGCTAAAAAGATTGTTTGCCCTGTAAGAAAATTAATATGAACATTTATTTAATTCTCTGTGGATACATTTATGTAACCCACCCAGCTGATCAGCATTGTTCCAGCTCTCGAACAAGCTCTAGGGCTGAAGATAGTAACGTTATGTGATGCTGTGCCAGGGCAGGTAGACTGGGGCAGTGCTGTGAGGCAAACATCTGAAGGCCAAGAGCAACAAGAGTCAGGATGACTCATTAAGTGTTATATCTCCCCATTTAGAAATCTTTTAAAAAACAATTCTTGTGCAACCTGTCAGAAGCAGGTCACAAATATGAGTAAATGTCAAGAAGCTGTTCTAAGAAGACAAAAAAAAGTTATGCTGAATGTTATGCCTGATTTCGAAATTATGGAAAGAAAACTTTTATTCTCTGACATCTCTGGACTATTTGAAGCTCTAGTGCCTATGTGACCTACTTTCCGTCCTAGAGAAGTGTGTGACCAGCAGTCAGTTTCCGCTCTGATTTTCTGTTGGGAAATGAGGGGGGATGTGATACATAACTCTGTTTAAGCAGGATCACATGAAGTCCCCCAACAGTCAGTATCCTTGCAGCGCACTGCAAATGGACTCATTTTCAGGGCTGAACGTATAGTTCTGAATAAATGCCTTAGACAGGAACTAGAGCAACAATAATATTAGGAAGAACCAGGGTTAGAAAGATAGGGCAGGTGTGCACTCAACGGTACTGCACATATGGTTTTTTTCAGTTAGATCATTGGGACCCTCATATGCTCACTATAAGATGTTTCAGAGGTGATAGTGACCCTGGATAAGGTGAAGGAATCAAGGCCTGGAGGTTGTTTTTAGTCCTAAACCCAGACGACTGCTAGGTCTTACGTTCTTCTTGGGGGAGGGCAGAGGCACCTCATACACGTTCTTTAAATTTGAAAATAAGCCTCTCCTGGCAATGAGAAGGTCTGATGAGGACGTACCACATCTACTGGTGGAGAAGTACTGAGCAGGGAAAGGGGAATGTGGTGGGAACCTCTTCAGCCAGCTCAGTCCTAGAACTGGGGAATTCCTGCACCTAAGCTTTGGTTCGGCTGCTATCTGGTCAGAGATGCCTTGAGAGTCTAGCCTGTGGTCTGCACCCCATTTATCTCACAAGTTTGAATTGCTGCATAAGGTGAGCTTAGAATTAAAAAAAGCAAGTAACACATGAGGAAACAGGTGGATGATGTTTTCTGGAGGGCGGTAAATGTGGCTTGACTGGATAAAAATAGCAGTGTAAAGCTTCTCGACCACTTGCCCTAGGAGCTTATTCAACTCCTTCTTATAAAGGCTTTTTTAAATTGACTGAGTGAAGAAGGCAGAAGGGCTTTGTGTAAAAGCTGAGCATGACAAAAGGCATCAGGAAGTGAGGGTAACTAGTAATAGTGGAAGCAAATATTACATGACAGTGGTCCTAGTGACAGGTATCAGTTTCATGGAGCAGAAAGTGAGTTTTCTGTCAACAGAAGTGCTATAAACATTAAGGAAAAGGAAGCAGGTAAGTGAACTGAGTGATCCAGAGGGCATCTCTATTGGTAGCGAAAGATGACCATTCTGTAGCAGCAGCTCTATAGATCAGCTGCGGTCAAGCATTAAGCAGTCAGAAGGATCAGGATAGCGCTTGGGTTTTCTGGCAAAGGCTCTCTCTGAAGACATGACCTGTAAAACAGCGGGAAGCTGAAAGAAGCACATCCAGATGTAAGGACAGTAGGCCACTCGAGACAACTTTAAAATAGAAGTCCATTTTAAGATAGCTTCATTATGCTTTGGGATATAGAAACTGCATCAGAGATGCTGGTTTTTTTAAGTAGCCCTTTTCATGCCTTTAATCTTTAGGTGATACCACATGTTTGTTCTCTTACTTTCTAGATGTCCAGCAGGTGACAACTGGTGGTACATGGGAGAAAAGTGTGAAAGGAAAGGCTCAACTCAAGAAAATATTATAATAGCTGTTTCTTCAACCATAACTGTATTTGTTGTAATGCTCATTGTCACTATCACAACCGCAGTGTGCCTTAAAAAGAAATACAGCCAAAGAAAAGAAAATGGTGAGAACCTGACTCTAGAAGAAGTAAGTATTTTGCCTTTTTCAACAATAAGATATATATTTTTTTACTAAAAATAAACAAATCCAGTAAAAGTAAATTGGAGGATGTCATATTTTTAAAGTCTGAAGACTCCAGCCTAGGAATTAAAGAACTCCATTAAGTGCTACTAATTTATCAAACACCACAAAGCCGCTTCATTCAAAAGTTGTTCTCCTCCTCCACCCTCACCACTCTTACTGCCTTGATAGCAGTCTACATTGAGTGGGAGAGTGTGAACAAAGAAGGGGCTCATTTTCAATTTGCAACTAAACAGTGTCTTGACGGTCCACTTTACAAGTGGACTTGTATTTCATCTATTGCTGCATTCTACTAAAGATCTCCCCTTAAAACACCATGGTGCTAAAAAAACCCAAACCAAAATGTCAAAAAAAAACCCCCAAAAAAACCAGTTTCCCTATTCCATGGCCATTTTTTATGCAAGGAACAAAGTAGCCATGGAAATCGTGACTTAAGGAGAATTAAAAGAAGACATCAGGTTAAAACTGTCTGAATTCCTGGATCAGAAAGGACATGTAGTGACTAGCAGAGACGTTTGGGCAGGTTTTGAGAGGAAGTTTCGTAAAGTTCCAGTCATCTGGACTCTAGTTTAAACAGAGATTTACTCTTGGCAATAGTAAGAATGACATAGCTTGGAGGGGCTCACAAGGCACAGGAGAAATTTTGTAAGCAAACTGAAGAGGAATGGCCTTCCACAGAGCAGACTTTCATTTTTAATTTTGTCCTAATATCTTTGTGTGATGTCCTGTTGAGGTGCAGTACCTCTGTGCAATGCCAGATACTTGACGCTGTTACTTTATGACCTTCCAGTAAATTATTTTAGTTTCTTTGTAAGTAATGCTCTTACATCACACACATATTTCCCTTCCCTACACCCTTTTGAGATATGGGTTTGTTTTTTCTTTTTCTTTCCCATTTAGAATAAAACATCCTTCTGAAGATAATGCAAACAAGCATCAAAGGCACAAGATGAACATCACTGGAAAACCACAACTACATCATCATTCTTTCTGTTACTTTTTTCTCAACCATCATGATAAAGGTTTGTAAAGTCTGGAAAATAATTAATCATCTGGATAAAATACTGTGCTAAAGTCAGTAAAGTGTCTGACAGTGTTGTGTATCACCATACAATGGAGAAAGATGGAAATATGTTGTGTGACATGCCTGCCTTGTCCTTTAAGTCTACCTGAACATAAAGAAAACATGTCAAACTGCATCCTGACTTTCAATCAACACAATGAAGTCTAGGTTTGCTATCTTATCATGATACATATGTCTATAATAAAAAGGAGCTGGACCCTGTAATCACGGGGTACCCAGTGGTTCTGAGTCCTGCAACACCTGTCAGTCAGTAGTGTGAGGGTATGTAGAGTGTGGGAGCATCTGGTTCGTTAAATTATTTGGTTGTGATCTATTCACTATAAAAGAAATAACAAGTAATGAGGAAAGTGATAAATTAACCACACAGACACACAAACATTAATGAAGAAGTCACAACAGAGACAATAATGAGGACCCAGAATGCTTCAGCTGATTGATGGTCCATTAAAGGAATTGCTCAGGCAGAGCCTTCAAGAATGTCAACCTGAACAACAATTTTGAACTGATAGGAAGGGGGAAACATGATTAACATGAGTATTATGGGATACTTGAGACTGCTTGGGATAAGGGCTATCAGAAGAGGCTTGTGGACTTACGTAAAAATGACTATGGGAAGGTTTAGGGGAAGGGCCAAAGGATCCAAAGAAAAGGGGAAGGATCACGGTGGATCAGAGGGGAACCTGTGTGGGAAAATGGTGCCAGCAACTGGAGAGACCGGCCTGCAAGAGAGATCTGTGTGCCAATGACCAGAGGAGACCACAGGTCTTAGGGCTTGTGGGTCTAGGTACCAGCATGTGGAGGGACTGGCATGCAAGAGACTGTGTGCCGGTAACTGGAGGGACTGTGGGCTGTAGGGCTTGTAGGTCTAAACCCCAGCAACTGGAGGGACTGGTGCATGTGTGTTGTATGTGTGTTGAAAGGTCCAAATGCCAGCAACTGGAGAAGAGGCCATGGGCACCAGGGCTGTAGGTCTGGGTGGCAGCAACTGGAGGGATGTGGTTGTGTGTGGGTATGTAAGAGGTCTAAGTGCTGGCAGCTGGAGAGACCTGGGTGTGTTTATATTTCTTCAGTGAATTTAATCCTCTGTATGTGTATGTATAATTCACTAGCAAACTTCAAGCTGGACTAGATGGTGAGTTGGAGGAAACATTTCCACATCTGGAGGACTCAGTCTGAGCCAGTGGTTGGGGTAAGGGAGTCCAGGGTCCAGGCATGGATATTAGGCAGACTGAGAGCCCGTGCTAATATTCAAGGGATCTGTGATTGTGGGAGTGCTTATGTGATGAGTGTGTGAGTGTATGCATCTGTTTCACTAGCAAGCATCATATTGCTCTGTCTGGCAAGTAGGAGGTGACCTGTGTACCAGCTAAGGGGCCTCAGGTCCAGGCATGGATGCTAAACAGGTTTAGAAGCCATGCTCACATTCAAGTGGTCTGTGCAGCCAGCTGCATTAGGGACCTCTGTGTGTGTGTGTGTGTGTGTGTGTGTCTGTCTGTCTGTCTGTCTGTACATCTCTTGGATACACACTCAACCTTGCTACAGGCCAGACCTGCAAGCAGGAACAGCAGCAGCTGCATCCCTGGGACTGGGATGGAGAGATCACAGGGGGCTGTTCCTGGCTGGGCACGTCAGCTGGGGAGGAGGGGTCCTGGGTCTGTTGGATTTGGCGTCTCCCTTAACACTCTTGATAAGGAAGGTTACAATTCAGTGGGATTTGGAGAACAGAGTAGGCATGGAAATAGGAGAAAGGCCAGAGGAAGCAAAGTGTCCTTCCCTGAAGACAATTTGCAGAGGAAGACGGCAGTCACCATGGGCACAGATCATCACATTTGCAGTGTTTTGGAGGGGGGCTGCAAGAGACAGGGGTGCCAGTAATAGAAATGTCATGTCACACCAGATGTTTGGTAGACTGGTATGTGAATATATTCACATTTAAAGGTCAGCACCTACTTTGATTCCCTGGAATGGGTGTTGATGATCATAACATTTGTCGTGCAATTTACCCTAACTCTAGGCAGGAGCAGTTCAAATGCATGGAAATGTGATGAGGAAACTAGTCTTCCTCTGAATGCTACTGCATGGCACAAAACAACAAACGTGTATGGCTCTGTACCGACATTACATATGTAGTCCTCCTCTGATTAATATTCTCTGAAATGTAGTTATATTTAAAGTATTCATAGCTGGTTTTATCAGCTTTTGTTGGAACCCAAAGATTCATGAAAACAGCCAGACAAAATTAACAAAGATTTGTCAGAGCTAACAAACATCCTGGATAGGAAGATACCCTACTATAGCTGTCTTAAAATAACTTTCCTATTTTGACATGTCTTCATCAGCAGTTTTCATGCAAATAATCCTCCAAATGTGCCTTCAATTAAGATATGCACATAGATTTACATGGACTTAAGAAGACACAAATGAGACTGTTCAAAAATTTGACCCTGGCTAAAAATACTTAACATTATAAACATTGAGCCTTTCATAATTTCAAATGTGAACTACCGGATTTGTGACTTCATTTATATGTTTTGAAATCCCGATTACATGAAACAGCATAAATACTACCTGAATTGTAAATGCTTTTGTGCTTTCACTAGAAGAAAGCTTAATACATAGAGCAATATATTACAATACATTGTGAAAGATACAAATTCCGTAGGCTATTTCCTGAAATGGTAAACTTCCATGGGAAAAAACCCTGAAGCTTCTGCTTATTCATTTCAAACAGGAATCAGTGAGGAGCACAATTTAAAACTGGATCTCCCAGTCAGTAAGAACAACTCACTTTTCAGTGGTGTGCAGGTTCCACAGAGCCAAAAGCAACTGAGGTTTTATTAGCGTCATTAATGGACCTGAAAGTACTCAAGAAGAAAATACTTTCTTAAAAATTTTCAATGCAGAAAAGTTACTCACGAAGTCCAACATCAGATTCGATATTGCACTTTGTTGTATATCACAAAATTTTTACTACTAGCTCAAGTTCCTGAACAAATACATTTTTCTTACAAAAGCTGTACCACAACTGTCTTACAGTGATGGTCTTTTTCTGTGAAGAAAGGAGGTGAGAGATTAAGAATACATAGGTGGTTTAGGTAATGAAGCATTTCGACTGGAGTGTTCTGCTTTATGAGTAGATGCATTACTTGGATTTGTAATTTAACAACTGGTTGAAGTTGCAATGTCTCAGTAATGGTTACCTCTTGTGAAAACAGCAACGACGATTGATCAGCTTAGGTGGATTTTCTCTGCTTTACAAAGACTTCTCCTACGTGTTTATTAGGACTGTGTCTATTATTTTTAATGAAAGAGCTTTATTTTGGAGACATACATTTGACACATTTACAGATAATATGGATATTCATCACAGATCAGATAGATACTGCATTGGTCAGTCGGAGAGCCATACATGAGGTTGCAGCCCTTCACAGAAAGACTAGGTGTTTACTTTACTTCCCTAAAGCAGATTTATTCACAGAAATTTTTACTAAAATTCTTTAATGTAAGCTTTTCCGTATGAAATCACTGGGATACTAATATGATAGTAAAACCCACTAGTGTAAAATCTGCACAAAGTTCCACTTCTCTTTCCCATCCTTCTCACATTGTGGTGATTCAGGTTATAATTTGCAACAAGGATTTGCTCTGCCTGCATCCCTGGAGTCATGCAGGTCAGGCACACTCCACTCTCTACAGATCAGGACTAGTGTAAAAAGCCCATTATTGGGTTCCCACAACATGCAGAACAAGGGCTTGAGCTGGGGATGTTGACTCCTCAGGTCAACTGCCCTGCTCCTGTCCTTCATTCAAGTGCGAGTCTTTGCTGGTACCCAGTGGCTGCCCCCCTGGCAAAGACCCGGGCGTAAGTGAATGTTGTCTTCTCTGCTCTTCCTCTTCTGGGCCCTGGACTAGCTGTACAGCTGGGCCCAGCAGAGTATGTGCACATTGTATTTAGAGCTGTGTGCATGAGTCATTCCCCACTGCTGAGTCTATCAGGAGTCACAGCATGGGCTTAAAAATAAAATTAAAAAACCCCAACATTCAAGTCAGTGGCTCAGGTTTGGAGTAACAAAAAAAAGGTAGGTCGTTGGTCTAGTGACTTACCGGTCTTTCTCCAAGAATCTCAGCATTGCAGAAAATCTTTTAGGCATGGCACCTAATATCTGTGCTAAACAGTATACACAGCCTCATATTCCTGATACAGGCAAACTAGTCCAATTTCATTGCTATTTGCATCACACGGATCAGGTTGCTCAGTCTAGCTTTTGCACAAGTAGCAAATAACTGAATCATAATGTCTGATAGTCTGGCTGGCACTGCATTGTCTAAATGCAAAAAAGGGACTGATCCTAGACACTAGCTCTTTTATTTCAGCTGAGCATGTCAGGTGTCTCGTACCACCGACGCCAGGCAGACACAGTTCCAGGGTGCAGGGCAGGAGTCATGAGTTGTCATTTTTTTTAGGTGCAGATCTGAATAGAGAAGCGGTATTTCTCCATTTTTTTTTTCACAGCTCTCCTTTTCCACTGCTATTAGAACTCAGGGGCTTTTTCTAAGACACAGATGCCACATGTCAGGTAAAGTACCTTCTTTGATTCTCATAAATGGGATCTTAATTCTCCCGTCTACTTGGACTGCATTTTCAAGCTATCTTCAAGTGCTGGTAGTACATGTCTCAAAAGGAGAAGATAACCACCAAATAAACTGCGTTTTCTGAACAGTCATGGAGTCAATTGCTGTATCTTAAGTCTAGAGTTGTTGCTTAGAGGCTTTTGTAGTATTTGATCCAGTAATGGCAAAATATCTGTATTTTGCTCAGATTGTGCTATGAAATTATGAAGAAATTAAATATACGGTGATCTCGTTTTCCCACTTCTTTCATATATTCTAGTTTAATTCAAAAGACAGCTCTGAAGCCAAGTTTTAATAATTCATTTTGTGCAAGAAGATTATGAATTTTTTGCAGCAGATGGATTCCATGTGGCTGTTCTCCTTGTCCTCTCCCCTTTCTGAGCATCGACAGAATGAACTGGGGAAAAAAAGACCACAGCAATTCAGACTGATCACCCCTTCTACTCCCAAATTAATAATTTTCTGGAGTGCATATGGATCAGTCTCCTTTCTATTAAACTTCTTCAGAATGACCACCATTGCCACCTTTTTCTATTTTTTCATGGGATGCTTTTTTTCTCCCCTCCCCACCCCCAGTCAAAGTTCGTTGCTTACAACACGTACACTATAACTGGTATCATAAAGCTTGCAGACAGGTTTCCATTCCGGTTTTCATCTTCTTTTGCTCACAAATTCCTAAACTCCTTCAACTTGAGATGAAACGGTCCATGCTTGATGTTTGCCTTTGACTTCACCTACTGTGAAAACAAAATAGCGCCAAAGAAGTTTAACTTGAATGTCTGGAACTTAAAAGAACAAAATCAAACCTCATTGCTTCCCAAGGTTGCAATGCTTAATCATACAATACATAAACATGATTGTTCTTCCAGTGCAATACTCATGGGAAAAAAAGATTGTGTGCTCTTTATCAGATTTGAATCTTATCTCTAAACAATTTGATGGAACATTTTGGTTAACTTCTTAATGGTAGCAATTCTGCTTGACAGTTACTAATATGTAACTAGAACCAGCCATCTTGTTCTGCCAGAGCTCTCTGTATGTGCATTTGCCCTTGATTTTTTTTTTTTTAACACCATGTGGATCCATGCAGTCTATGCTACAAAAAGCCAGACGAAATCTCGTCAGCAGCACCCCTCCCTCTTCATCTGTGATTGATTGCTTTTTTCTTTCATACTTCTCATCATGTTGTGGACACTTGGGTTTGGAGGCAGCTTTCACTCATGTAAATGAAGTTTGCTCGTTCAGAACAGAGCATTATGAATTACATAAAATAACATTGCAACTTCAGTTTAGTTTGTTAAGTAAGCAAGCTATTAGTTTATTAAGTTTGGTAGTTATTAAAAGTTGTTTGTTTAATAAACTTTAGTTTATTAACTGTGGTAGGAGTCTCTGTTGCCACTTAGAAGAGTCAGGTTTCATTCTGGCTGCTGGTGTCATGCCTTCGTCACCAGAAAAGATTTGTCAGGGTAAGCTGAAGGTAAGGAGAGAAACAGAAAATGAAAGTATCTATATCACCTCGTCTGGTTAAGGAACAACCTCTGCAGGCACTCAGGACAACTGCAAGGATCATGCTTAAGCATTAGAGTGTGTGATTGGAAGGAATGGAAAAAGAAATGCCACTGGGATAAGAAAATATTAATTTCTTTAAGGGAAAAAAAGCTCTAAAGAAAAAAAAGAAAATTAAATTGAGATAGTGAATACCCACTATGGGCCACTGCATGATAGTCTACAGGCCATGTCGCCCAAGCAGATAGATGCTCCTTTGCAACACGAAGCCTGAACAATTCCTCCTGTTCAGCAGCCCACCTGTTTGCTCTGCTTTTCATAGGTTCCCACCTCACAGCAAGATCAATCACCACTACTTGTGCCCTTTTTAAACCTATATTTCCATTAGCTTATAGCAACATGCACGTCTCTCCCTTACAAGCACTGTGAGACCTCTGGCTGGCCCAACTGCAGAGCCTCTTGGGGCAGCTCTCTGCCTTGGGGAGGTCTGGGAAATGGGCAGCCAGGGTGATGTGGAGGCTGCGCTGGCACAAGCGTTGCACAAAACATACTTTGTTGCTGGAAGACTGAAGAAAAACTTGGAAGTGTAACCCCTTCCATGGCCGCTGCTGGGGACAAAGCCAGCGGTGGTACCCTGTGGTGCCAGCTCTGCTGTCCCTATGGAGAGCTCATCCCTGCACAGGCTACTGCTGGGGGCAATAAATAGGAGTCGTTCTTGCCTTGGAGAATTTTTTGGAGGAACTGGTGGAGACCAACGCTCTGTTTCACAGAGGCACTGAAGAACAGATATAAATATTTGTCCTCCTCCCTTGGAAGGGAAGTCCCCGTCCGGCACCCAGTCCCCTTTGCCAGGAAAAGCAGTGCTGCCCCGTCCTGGCACTCTGCCCCATGCGGGCTTTCCTGGCCAGGTCCCCATGTGGTCACACGGTGGGAGTGACTGCATAGCAATTTGGTTGACCTCAAACCTCGCTGCTGGCTACACCCCTGTCCATGAAAGACCTGCAGAGCATTGGCTGGCAACCACTTTCCCCCCAAGAGTGAATCTTGAGCTTTGGAACAAATTTGAATTTCTGAGAAATACAAATAGCCACAGATGCATTCATTTTGAATGCGGTCCCAGCAACCTCAAAGGTGTTGCTGAAATGAAATGTGGGGAAAAGAGGAATAGAGGTTTATTTACTCTTTTTTCCCCAGAGGTTTATTTACCTTTTTTCCCTTGGGGTTCAAATGAGCAAGCCACTCTGTCCTTTGTGCTAGCAAAGTCATAGAAATGCTTTCATTTATGCCATAATCATGCCCGAGTGCCTAGATTAGGTGGTGCCACTTGCCTTCCTAAGAGCAAGTTATCTTGGCTTCCACTTGCCTCGATTTATACCCATATTGCACAAACCATTTTCCAGGCGTGTCAGATCATTCTCAGGTTGGCTGTGGTTGGGCTTACTTGCATATTTGCTTTCTCACTTCTTTCCCACAGCATCTCAATGATCTGGTGGACCAGGACTGGGTGGGCTAAAAATGATTTTTTTTTTTCCTTTCCACAGCTCTTCTTCAGCTATAAAACACTTTCCTGTTTCTTACTAGGTGGCATCAAGACCATTTCAAGGCTTTGTTACCAAAAAACCCCTTGGGCCGGGGAGCAGGAGCTCGGGTACGTGGGTGCTTGCTGATGCGCACACGGGTGCGCAGCATGCAGCCGGGTGCACGGGACCCGTTGCACGACAGGAGGGTTTTAGAGCACAAAAGATGGAAAGTTTGATATCTTTGGACATGCGAGGCTGAGCATCACTTTCTTAATCAGCAGTTACAGCTGCTGTCAGCTGCCTTCCTGCTGATGGTGGAAAGTGGTTTAGGGAATATTTTGCAATACAAACTTCACCTCTTAAAGGGGAAATCAGAGCACTTTGCCATCTTTCAGCTGTTGGGCCAAAGCTTTTTTGCACACTGGTTTTAGAGCACTGGAAAAAAATGAAATATCCTAGTAAGCAGTAGAGAAATCCTGACCTTTCTTTACTACCATTTTATTCAGCATCTATGTGAATGATTAATTTGTGCTGAATAACTTGTACAGTATCTGTGACTTCATGAGTTCTCTTAGTTTATCACAGGAGTGCAGCAAACATCCTCTCCTTCCCCACCACTTCTGGCTTTTATCACGAAGGGTGCTGAAAGCATTTGAAATTTAAGTAGCTACTGGTGAAGTCAGAATATTTTTTGCACATCCCTCCCAAGAGTCACTGTGTAAGAAAGACATAGCCATGAACTCCTAGGGGTCTGGATCATCTCAGATGGAGCCACACATTAGCAGGATTACCCTTGCCAAAGGTCTTTTTCCAGCTGCAGGAGGGCTTATTTGTCATTAAACCTCAAACTTCAGCTATGTTTAACAACACAGCAACCCCATGCAAATACACAGGTGTGCAGTATGAAACTTTTATGGAAGGGGAAATGTGGGTCCCAGCAGCCAGAGCCCCAACTCCTCTCCATGGATGTGCGAAAGAAATGAGGGCAGGAGCATCACAGTCACCCCCTTCAGTTCCAGGGACTGCAGGATGCAGGCCCAGACCTCTGGGCTGGGCATTAGGGATAGTCATTAAATAGTTGCTGATGATGTCAGGGGGCTAATTGCTCCAGTAAACTTGAATCTTGGTACTTTCAAGTTCTGGCAGGAATTAACTTGAATGATAGAAATGTTCTTGCGCTTACAAAGTATTTTTGCAATTAATTGCCCAAATAGTCCTGGGAAATGAGAAATCAGTTTCCTCAATTTATTGGAAAGACAGTTAAATCAGGGCGATTAAGAGGCTTAAGTAAGGGCACAGAGTAAATCCCTGTCAAATCAGATTGAGAAAAGGCAACCCACCAGTACCTGTTTGTTGGTCTGATGCTTTGATGCCCTGACGGTGCTGTTTAGTCCAGCGGTCACAAGCAGGGACACGGCACTCGGTGGGAGCAAACCCAGGACCACTGGCAGCGCTGCTCTGCCACAGCCACAATCATCGCTGAGACACTTCTTCCCCCTAGGTCCCCAAAACCCTACAGCCGTCGGCTTCGTCACTGTTGGCAGACAGACCTCAATAGCTGGATGAAGGTGGTGGGAACAGGAGAGCCAGGAGTCCCTGCTGTTGGGTCAGGAGATGCTAACCCTGATATTGTTAACTCCAAGGGAGCCTGGGGCTGTGGTCTCAAAAAACACAGTTTGCCAGGCAGCTGAAGGGCAGTTACAGCCTGTTTTTATAAGCTACCACTTGATCTTCATAATAAATATTTTTTATTCAGTGTTTTCTTCCCTGTAAAAGGAGGAAGGTGCCTCTGGCAGTGTCAAAGTTTTTTCTCTTTTCAAGTAACAAAGATCAAAACTTCCAAAGTTTAAAACATTCACTTAAACCTTGTGAGTACCTTGAGACATCATTAGTACATTTTTTTCCTAAGCTTGCAGCCTTTTATTTCATACATTATTCAAAAACACAGCTTCCATATAAATGTCATGAGGTGTAATGTTCAACTTCAGTTTAACAGGAGAAAACTGTGAGCAAATCAAATCAACACCTTTCGTTATTCCAGATACAGGAGCCTGCCATGCTCCACCAGCATCTCCAAAAGCACAAGGTTCAGGCAATTCAAAGAAGACAAAGCGTTACAAAAAGACATGTCCTTGAGCCCTAAAAGTTCCCAGAGTTGAAGGGCTCTGGTAAGAAAACCTCTGCATTATAGAATTTAAGTTTGTTTTTTTCCAGCATTTCCCCTCCAGAATGCTCCCAAGTCTTAGCAAACTTGGAAATCTTGCACCACTGATGAGCTTCTAAATTGCTTTAGCTAGTTCTAAGGTTACACCAACAGTATTGGTGTATAAGAAGGATGGCAATTGTTCATTTCAGTCTCAAACCAGAAAGAAAAGAAAGAGAAGCTGGCTTTCCTAAGGTTAGGAGTATAAATATATAAAGGAACCACAACTGTTTTCTTAAGGAAAAGTTTATATTACTATGCTATTATTACATACCTAACACCCCTCCAGACATTACTGCAACACAGGTAGGTACTAAAGACATTCTCAGAAATCCTACTGTTTCAATAAATCAGACAGAATTGCTCAAACTCTACTTTCTTTATTAGAGTTCTTGCTTCAGAATCCTCCCAGAACAAATATTTTTTTCTTTTTTTTAATTTAAGATCTCATTCCAAATTTCAAAGAAGTACGCCTATGTCCAGCCTAGCTTTGCATTTTATTAAGAGACCAACTTTTGGCTTTATTAAAGCTTTAATAGACAGTCCTTTGGATAGCAAAGCGCAGCAGATCCATTAGCATGTCATTGAGTGCCATTATACAACTGCTTTGAATTTTTGTGGCTCCACGTGTGCTCTATTTGGATACAGAGCAAGGTAATTCAGGTGTTGGGCAAGTGCTTTTGGCAAGGAGTTGTTGGATAACAGATCCTGTCTATACTGACGTGGTTAAAATGCCACAGTAGTGCGGTGTGGATGAAGTGTTGTTTCAGTACTGCCAATAAGTTAAGTGTGCAAGTTGCCCTCTTCAGGAGAGAAAAGACATACTCAAACAGAAAGATTTGAAAAGAATTATTGTTTTAGGTGAATCTATTTTTAAATTGATTGAAGTTCTGTAGAGAAATAAAGAGCTTGTTTTATGTAAGGAAGCTGACATCTCTGCCAGGAACTGTTAGGTGGCAGGTTAGCGTTGTCAGGCTAATGTAACTTAATTATGGGTACTGAAAACAAGCATTCAGGAATGAAGTCACAACTGAACAGCTACCATGCCTACAAGTGACAGAAGTAGAATAGTTCCATCAACTTGAGCGATGAACGGAAGCCCATTCGTGAAATCAGTGGGTGTCTTGCCCGAATGAGCAGTGCAGGATTAGACTCAATTGCGCATCATGCCGGCACGAGTTAGAAACATAGAACAGATGTCAAGTAAATAGGGAAGTGCGGGACAAAACAGAAATAATTGTAAAAATGTGCCCAAGGATAAAATAAATTGATCCTAAGACACTAACAAACATTCTTGTATCAGACGAAATGAGTCTTTGTACTGGGTTGGCTTTTATTTTCTTGCTAATATTGCATAACAGAACTACACTGGCATGATGAGGAGGGGGGATAATAAAATAACTTATCAATGCACTATTAACTCTACATGCTCTTACCTAATAATAAGATATTGATGTCTCCTTTAATGCGTGTCCCATTGTTGAGAACTTTCTCATTACCCCGCAGTAGCATACACAAAATGGCTTTTTTAATATACTCATGGCCATGAACGTTTGGTGCTAAAGACTTGCTTAAATGGTCAAAGATATCCTATTTAAGAAACAGCAAACACTTACATTGCACATTACCAACATTAGAATGGAATCTCATTATCCATTAGCCAGTATTAGTGCAATTTATAACTTACTTTAGTTTGAGCTTTGCAGAATTTCTTGATCTTTGCCACATCATCAGCTGAGAATGTGGGTGCTATTTCTTTGCTCATCAGTTTGATATTATTAGCCAGCATCATTGTCCTGGGTATTTTCCTCCAGATGCAGAGAAATGTCATGAGATTAACTATTAAGTAGATGAATTATTAAATACATACTGGACCATTGTTTTCATGACACAAAAAGCTGCTTGGGAAAGAGAAAGTGCAAGTGGAATCAAATTCAAAGAAATTATTAGATTTATCCATTTTATTATGGCTTAGCGAGTGAAATCCACGCTAAAAGAGGATTTAATGAAGTTCCAACGTCAGAATTCAGAAGAACTAAAACTACATTGTATAGCTTTATAGCGCCGGAGGTTTCATTTCTTCCTTGCCCTGCAATATGGGTGGGTGGGATATCTGTATGGTGTGGAGTGGGAGACATCCTATCAAAGAACATGCTCTGGCATTAGGGCTACCTTTGAAGGAAAGAGAGAGGACAACTCAATTTTCGCTTTGTTTTCAAAAGGCTTGTCAGACACTTGGGCTTCGTCTAAACACCGGTCAGACCAGCCTTGCAAACCCCACAAGCTGAGAAAAAGCAATCGCCTCAGAAACCTAAATTTTAAAGCAGAAAGTGGGGAAACACCACCTTAACTTTATGAACCTATCAATCTTTTGTTAGTTTACAGGCTTTGTAGGGAAATGCTGGTGAGACAGCTGATGCTTCAGAAGGACCATAAGAAAATGCTTTGGGGAGGGGAGAGTGCAACTGATATAAACCATCTCAAAGATCTTTGTGTGAACAACATGGCCCCCCCGCCAGGGCATGGTTGTATCTCCCAAGTAAGAGGACTCGAACAGAAAATAATTCAAAAAGTAATCCAATTCCAGCTTGGACTGCCTCGGCGTTGCTCCAGCGGCTCCTGGCAGGCCTCTGTGTTTTGCTGAGCCCGTCTCAGCCGTCACGGTCAGGCAGAGCTCTGCCAGCTGCCCACTTTGGCCGTGCCCAGGTGAGCGCTGAGCTGCGGAGCCACCACAGCCACCCACGAAGACAGCTCACGGAGGAGCAGGGAGACAGCTCAGGGGGTGTTCAGCTGTCACTGGGGAGGGTCCTGGGCCAGGTAACGGGAAAAAATTTGGCAAAGAGGAGATGGAGATAGGTGGAAATGGTTGTTCTCAGCTCCAGAAGTGGCGCAGCCGACGTCCCCGCCGGGCGCAGGGAGCAGCAGGCAGCGGCAGCCACAGGTGAGCCCATTTCTGGCTCAAAAAAAAGGGGATCTTTCTGAGTGGATCCTCAGGGAAAAGCTACCGAGTTTTTCTGTAATCAGTACAGAAGAAAATTACAATAGAATTAATAGCGCCTGAAGCCATGCTGACAAGAATTTTTCAACTGTTCAGTAAACCCCAATCCTTCCTAGTTGATACCAAGTTCATCTCAAGCCGCTCCTGACAGACAACCTCCTTTGCTGCCATGCCCAACTGCAAGGCCAGCTGGCAGTGGCTTGGGGAGGGGGTGTCAGTCAAAGGTACTTTGATGCAAGGAGATTTTTATGACTGCTTACTCTTCCGTGCGATATCCAAAAGAAATTAATTTTTCTGGACTTTTCTAGCCTCCCATGCTCTGCCAGGTGCACAAGAAGCTGGAAGGGGAGGGGACACAGCTAAAATTGTTGATGCAAACTGGCCAAAGGGCTATTCCATACCATATAACATCATGCTCAGTATATTAATGGTAGGGAGCTGGCCGGGGGGGATCACTGCTCGGGGACTGGCTGGGCATCAGTCAGCGGGTGGTGAGCGGGTGTATCACCTGGGTTTTTTGTGTTTTGTTTTGTTTTCTTTCTCTCCCTCTCTTGTTGTTTTCCTTTTCATTACAATATTATTATTATTATCAATACTATTATTATTATTATTATTATTATTTCTATTATTTTACTTTAGTTATTAAACTGTTCTTATCTCAACCCACCAGTTTTCTTGCTTTTGCCCTTCCGATTCTCTCCCCCATCCCACCGGGGGGCGGGAAGTGAGTGAGCGGCTGCGTGGTGTTTAGCTGCCTGCCAGGTTAAACCACAACAACCTTGCATGTTATCTTTGCAATAGGGTAAGCAGAACCGTTTGCTCTTGGGATATGCGATATTTGGATATTTCCCCACTGAGGAGGAGGCAACTCCAGCAGCCACAGTCACACAATGGTACAGTGAGGAAGGGAGCATGCGACGGCACGTAAGTTGCCTGTATTGCTGTTTCAGTGCCCACATTATCCTGCACTGCAGCTAACGCTCTGAGGTAGATAAGGACACCTGGATCTGAAGAGACATCCACCTGGAGATGCCCGCTCTGCACCGAGGGACGCCGGCTCCCCACCGCAGCCATGTGCCCGGGACCAGCCCAGGCAGTGGGCACCCAGCGAGACCAGTGCCACCAGCAGAGCAGGGGGAAAATGCTGTATTAATACTTGCCTTTAATACTTACCGATTAAGAAAACCCAACAACCAGGGCATATTGCCTTTTCTACAGCTGAGAGACAAAACACAGACCAAGTTACAACAAAGCTTAAATCCAAAATAATTACATTTTGTCACAATTCCTTCAACACAGCCCAAGCTACCAAGGAAGCGAGGCGCCAGCGCCCAGGGAGAGACACGATTTGCTCCACAGCTTCCTTCAATCCCAGTGCAAAAATTTCCAAATGTTTGAAACAGGGAGCAACTAAATCTTTTAATGCTCTCTGAAAAGCAATCAGCTCACCAAACGCATCATTCAGCAGCCTCCAATATAAAATAATTAAACCATGAAAAGCTGCTGCAGTAATCTTACTTTAAAATCCTAAATTCCTTTACATTTTGAGGATCTGATGGCATTGACTCCAGTCAGACACACACAGGCAGGGCAGAGACCGCAGGAGCTTCTCACAGCTCAGCTGAACACACCTCTTCCACTCCTTGAGCAGAGGCAGCTTAACTTTATGAAGATTTGTTGTTGCAGCAAAACTATCCAGGAGATACAGCTAAATCCAAATTCATTTCGTTTCCAGCCAAATTATATTTTGATGCAGGTCACTAGAAGCTAACCTTTCGTCTCTGTTTTTCATACATGAAAAAGAAAAAAAAAGAATTTCAGATTAAGCAGCATTTATCATACTAAATAGAATTAAATCAAATGGAAAATTGCATAAAGAAACTCAGCTAAAACAATCAAATTAGAAAAGCCCTTTACCTGTGTGAACGTAATCTTTGATTTTCTCAGAAGAGAAGAAAACCTTATTACTAAGCAAACTTAAAAGGGAGCCTGGATTACCCTTTTCCCACTTCCCTGCACTTGAACTGTCAGTCTGTCTTCACAAACAGATTTTGCTTCCTGTCTGTCAGGCAAGTTCACTTGCTTGTTCTCACATGCTGGAAAAGCTCGTGTTTTCGGTAATGCACAAGCACTTAAGCTGTACAGTAAGCAGCAGACAAGTAGCAGATGATTTTTTATTCATGCATTTTTTGTTAGTTACATGCATACATACACAGACACACAGGTGCATACACACACCTGCATTCAGTAATATAACACAGCTTTAGCAAAAAACTGAGCTAACCAGAGGCTAGCCTGCTTTTAACAACTTTTGTTGATGCTCTGACTTTTAAAGAGCTCCCAATTGAAATAGCTTATGGTAAGTATTAAAAATGGAGAAATAGCAAAGCCTTCTAGAAGATACCTATTTAAAATTATCTGAAATATTTCAGCATAATCGAAGGAATTATAGTCCTTCTCTCCCCCCTCCCCCCCCCCAATTCCAAGTCTTCCATTACGTCAATTAAAAATGCATTTATGAACTTGGCTTACAGCAAAATGCAGAGCAATAAGCAGTGGCTGTTATGGAGAATGGCTCTCTGGGAAGAATTTTTCTGATATATAACACGGGTGTAAGAGGCTCAATAATGCTTTGGGTCAAATTTTACTGATGAACATTATCTTAGTTTCTTGGCTGGAATCCCCTCTGGCTTCTAAATCCTATTTCATTTCAGGGCGAATTTTGTCTGAGAAATAAATGCAGAAACCCATGCAGTAAGGTTGGTTTCACACAGAACTTGAGAAATGCTGAGGTTTGGGGTCCAAGACAACATTTACTTTGTTCCTTGGTATTTGAGCACATTTCCTTTAGATCCCCATGAATGAGTGGGTGCAAAGTGCATCCCTTGAGAATTGGGATGGCGCTAGGGTCTTTAAATGCATCTGTTCCTAAATCTTGATTAAATCTTAATTGAATTATTCAGCGCTTCTGAATAAAATGCAACATAAGTTGCAGGTAAAAATTTGCATTGTAACATGAAACTTTGAAACTCATTAGTGAAAACAGTGACTTTTAAATACAAAACACCTCTTCTGTCTCTGAAAGCCCCTGAGATGTAAATCATTGGAGACAGGGAAAGCAGGCTCAAGAAATATCCCGGTGTGTCCTGTTCCCACTCCCTTGCCACGCTCTTTGCTCAGGGCTGCTGGGAGGGAGGCGATGCTGGGCTGCAACCTCGGGCTGAGCCGCTGCGGCTCAGCCTATGCTGGCTCTTTTTCCGTATGTTGGTCCTTTGTGTTTGGAGATGAAAGGCGCAGTGCGACAGAGAGGCCTCTCCTCTCTCCTTTAGAAACTGCCTTCTCATCTCTGGTTTTCCACAGTTCAAACATAAGACTTTGAAAAAGATTTCAAAGCTGCATCTTCTATATGGAAATTCATGGCTCATGATCAGCCCTGAGATTTCAAGCTGAAGAGTAAGAACCTGCAGCATAAATACAAGTCCTTTTACTTGTGCTTTGCCCTTCTCTGTTTTTTCTGTTTGAAGCCATCAGTAGGAATAAGATGACACCAATTTTCATGGATTATCTATATAGTTTTATTTTAGGTAGTTATTTCAATTTTATTGTAAAAACACTGGGTTAAGGAAATATGAACACAAGCCATTTGGATAAGCTACAAAAATCAAATTCCAGCTGCTAGTTATCAAATATAAGTGACATTATACACGCTTAGGAAACTGAACTCTGTACAACTAGACAGTAGCTGAATGTGTCTCGGTAATCCCCAGAGTGGGGAAATAACCAAACCTCTTTCAGGGCAGTAGGAGCAGAAATATCATGCCATACACTGGGCTTGGGGATGGGTTCATTTTACGCATGAAGAACCAGGGAAGGAGAACGAAAGAAACTCCATCAACTGAAAGCTTTATGGTCCTTAAAACAGTTCTCACTGCTCAACAGCAGTGAGGTATTTTATAAATGCTAGTTACGTGCTTTTATAAGCGGATATCACCCTACCTGATTCCTTCAGGGTTTGCAGGCATGGTGGAAGCCAAAACCAAGTATATCTGCAATGGAAGCTCAGAGGTTAAAGCTCTCGGAGCGAGAGGGGTGCAGAGAGCAGGAACAGGGCAGGAAAAGGATGGGCTGTTTTGCATGGACATACTAGCAGGGCTCTGTCGGGGACCAGAGGCAGCCACCCACCCCCTGCAACCGCCCCGTCACCCATGGCAAGAGGCACCCAGTCAGTCTCTGGAGGCCGAAAGGTAGCAGAGGTGGGTGACAAAATGAAACGATATGCTGGGTTGGGTTTGTAGGCCAAGCTGGGAAACCTGGATTTGTACTGTTTGTTGCTTTTTGAATTAGTGGGCTTTTTATCCTTGGGCCACCGCACTCCCGCTGGCGGCTCAGTTTACAAGTCCTAGTCATTAGCATTACACAAGAAGCTCAGACTGAATTCTATAAAGCAACAAATGAACATTGGAGACCATGTGAAATGACATGTTCTTGTTTCAGTAAATCAGCTGCAGCAGAGAAGAATCAAAAGAAGAAACAATATGCCCTTACATTTTTTTAATAAAGTCAGGAAGGAAGGGTTATTGGAAAGCTTACTAGATAGGTAAGAGAAAAGTGTTTAACTACCACTGCCTTTCATTATGGGAAGCAGAAGACAAAAACGTTTGAGAAATCAATAGTGACGCAAGAGTAACCACAGACCTGTGTGGGACAGACGTAGGCAGAGGGCCGTTCCCATCTCTGCTGGAGTTTCACTGATTTGTTAGTAAAAGGAGAAATTTCAGGGCCATGAAAATGGTCAGAGGGCTGGAACACCTCTCCTGTGAAGAAAGGCTGAGAGAGTTGGGGTTGTTCAGCCTGGAGAAGAGAAGGCTCCAGGGAGATCTTCTTGCATCCTTTCAATATATAGAGGGGACTTATAAGAAAGATGGAGAGAGGCTTTTTACCAAGGCGTGTAGTGACAGGGCAAGGAGCAGTGGTTTTGAACTGAAAGAGGGTAGATTTAGATCAGATATAAAGACGACATTTTTTGCAATGAGGTTCATGGGACACTGTAACAGGTTGCCCAGAGATGTGGATGCCCCATCATTGGAATTGTTCAAGGTCAGGCTGGACGGGGCTTTGAGCAACCTGATCTAGTGAAGGATGTCCCTGCTTATGGCAGGGGGGTGGACTAGATGATCTTTAAAGGTCCCTTCCAATGCAAACCACTCTATGGTTCTCTGAAATACTAATCCAGTATGACTTTCCAGTCTTTTTGAAGGAAAAAAAATACCCATTGTCTCCAGGAGGAAACTGGAGGTCTGGTTACCAGGATGGCCTGTGCTTCATTCTTCAGGAACAAAGGCTATCTAGGACTAGCATTTAGGATCGTTTCTAGCTGTCATACATTTCTCCCACTTGCAAAGCTGCAGTTAAATAAATAAGATTACCCACGATATATGTAGTTCTTCAGGGCTCTGCCAGACCTTCTGCCGGTTCTTACAGTGTTGACCCATTAGAGCTTCCTCCTGCTTTCTGTTTGCACTAATCTGCTGGAAACCCAGCCCTGGAGACCTGCTTCACTGACCCTCATATTCACTAAGAATAATTGTTGATACTGTATAATGCAATAGCAGCAGTGCAACTAAAACAGCTCCTTCTTGTGGCAGAGCTTTTATGGGAGTGACAGAGTCCTAATGAGATCCCTGAGCCCATCTATCACCCTCTGCAACCACTACAGTTGGTTTTATCTTTTGCTGGCTGTGTGCCAGTCTGACACCGTGTGGCACGTACAAGTACTAAAGCAGCCACTGCCACACAAAGCAAGAGGACACGTCCCTCTGCTTCATTGCCAGCTCCTTAGACTTGGCACCTTAAATATGTTGTCTCCTTCCTCCCTATTTTCTTTCCTTTTATTCTTCTTCCTCCTACCCCAGACTCCCGGCAAGGAATGGTTTTCATTTAATCCAAGCGTGTTTGGCACCAGATTCCTTTTGTCCCACCCAGGAGTCAAGGGCATTTTGAGGTCTCGTTGAGCAATAAATAAAGATTTGGGTCGTATTTCTATGCTCACATTGTGGCAGCCTGGTTACCCATCTTGAGCTTTCTACCTTTGGAATCTGATGGTGAGAAAGGGGAGAAGACACCTCCTTCTGAAAGCCACTCTTCACATCAGCTCTTCTTTGTGCTGAGTGAAAATGTATAGCAATGCTTTATCCTGGGAAAGGAGAAACACTGGATCCAGGCAACTGAATAAAAATATAAATGCTGTCAACTTGCAACAAAAATTGGTCTTCATTGAGCGTGACAACCACAGGCAAGAGAAGGAAAAAAAAAGATCTATATACAGAATACAATTAATCTTGAGTTTTTGCGCAACCACCAGAGCTGCCATTCCAACAGCCACCCGTAGGGGCGGAGGCAGTGGTTAGCAAGCGGTGCCAAGGGAAGCCCTAAAAATCATGCTGCCGTGGGAGCAAGGCTGCTACGCAGATGGACCAGCAGCACCGAGGGCCTGGGCAAAATCAGCAAGGGCAACTGCCCAAGCAGCCCGGATTTTCTGTTCATTCTGCAATGGCAAATCCCATCATCTGCTCACGGCATGGAACAAAGGGAAAACAGGAGAGCTTCGCCCAGGTTTGCAGCTTTTGGTTGCCCTGTGCACAGGAGAAAGTGGTTGCATATGACATGTGCATCTGGTGACATAAAGCATGTTTATACGTGGGCAACAAAGCGTGGTGTAAACTGCCCCGAGCTAGCGACGACCTGAGCTAGCACATTCTACTGCAACTAAGGACTTCAGTGATTAGTCACCTGCGTCATGAGACAGGACGTCAGGCTCTCTCAGTGTCCTGAATCCCACAGCATCTCGACTCAAGGACAGGAGTCCCAGCGAGAGGGAAAACAGGGTACATACACGCCTAACAGATCTAGGGGAGGTCTAATTAGCCAACGTATCATACCAAGAGGCGTGGCACATACACGAGTGTTAAGCTTGCACTTCCCAAAGAGATGAGAGCTGCATTTTCAGGTCCCTCTCCTGCCTGTATTCCTTATTCACATTTACAGGTAGCCATGGTGACTAGAGTCAGACAGGAGATTTATGCCAGGCTCGATGACTACTATAATACACGTAAACAGAAAACGCCTGCCTTAGAACAGCACTTTCCTGATAGGGAGATGGCCACATTTTGACTTGGGCTATAGTCCTTCTTGTCCCCTTCCTGTATCGAATGCTTTCCCGTAGACCCTTTCACCCACCCTGGAGCCAACTGACTGGAGCATTCAAAAAAATTAAATATTTTCCTTTCCCCTCTTTGGGGAGTGGAGCAGAGATGTGCCGTAGACAGCCTTGCTCATAGTGAGTAAGATTTTTCTTAACTTGTGAAAGCAATTCTGCTTCTCTCTGTTCCCCCCCCAACACAATGCACATCCTGCCTCCAGACACGCTTCTCCCCTCTCCCAGATGTGAGGGTTGGAGGCAAGTAAACCCCATCTGTCTCGAATCCAATGGCAACCACTGTGGCAGACTCTGCGCTGCTTTATTTCTCATAGATATATATGAGGCCCTCCATAAACCCCCCCCAACTGCTGTTGTGCTGGAGTAAACTTTCTTTTGGCCTAATATCAGCGAACGAAGCTTCAGCCCAAGGGGAATTTGGCACAACAGCAACTTATCTGCATAACACGTGAATGGTTGTAGAGCCGACTTTTCCCCATTGCCAGTATCGTAGGAAACGTGAACAGGCAACCCAGAGCACAAGGTTGTTTTGTCTCTAATTTTCTCCCCACCCAATAAATGCTTCAGAGACTTTTTGCAAAGCAGAAATACTTGTGCGTGGTCCCGCACCTGAAAGCATATCCAAATTATAATTGAATACATTTCTCTAAAACAAAGATAATAGGCTGAGGGCTCAGGAAAATAAAGTTTTAGGTGAATGTCTGCTGGAAACAGGAAAGCTGTCTGGCAACAAATTCTTTGGGGAACACACAGCTCGATGCTCTTGCTGAAGGGGATCAAGTGAAATCACAAGACAGGGAAAAGTAATGTGTCTTGAGAGGTTAAATGCAAAAGCCTGACTGCTCCTCTCAATTATCCCAATCTTACCTTGTGAATTCACTATTGTGAGAAGTGCTTATTTCTGAATTATGCTGAGATGAGCAAGAGGATAAGTCAGTGAAATTACTAAATGAAAACCAACCACTTTATATAATACATGCAACCCAACCGATTTAGTACAACAAATTCTGTACACGTTTGAAATATCATGAAAATAGTGTCTTTAATATACAGTTTACATACTTACAATACACGGTTTAAATTTGTTCATATACATTACAGGAATATTTATTTGCACCTGGTTTAAATAATAATCTGCCTTCAGCCTTTTACACAAAAGCCCAAAACAGCACAGAATTCCACAAAAACCATGCTTCGTTTTATAACGGAAATGTACTAAGCCAAAGTTCTGGGGCTTTCTCTTTTTTTTTCCCAAGTGTTACTTTTTGACCTACCCAAAGTGAATCTAAAGAGCTAAGAACTAACAGATATTTTCAATATAATTCAGAAGATTGTCCAAGTCAAGAGAATCACTCTACAGATTTTCACGCTGAAAATTTGGTTATTATGCACAGAAACAGTAAAGTCTAAACAACTCCCGGACTATTATGAGTTTAAGACAAAACAAGTGAAGACTCATTTATTGCTAGGTCTCAACAAGGGGCCTGCATTTCCCTACTGCCCTGCCATCCCTAATAGCGCAAATAAAACGGACAATCCCTCACTTTGATTACGATTTCATTCGTACCTTCTAGCTCGTACACGGGAACGCTGCAATTTCGGAGCATCGAAAAGAGGAGCCAGGAGAGCTCGGCTAAGCCCTTGTCCTTTCACATAGGGCTGGTGCTCGGCTTTTATGGAGCGTGGTGTACCCCCTGGCTGGCCCGCAGGCAGGACTTTGCTGACCTGCATTGCAGGCAGGCACCCCGCTGGGCAGCATGCAAGTAAGTGGTGCCAGTACATTTTATTTAGCAGGGACACAGTCAAGGAGTTGATTCAAGAAGAAAACATAGCAGAAAACACTTCAAGTATTTATAGACAGATTTGAAACACAGTGGTTTTTGCAACAGCATCCCTATTTATGCCGTTTCTCTTGAAGCTGTTGTTGTGGAATAAAGCCAATTAAAGTGGCAAGTAAAACTGCTGTATCAGAAAAAACCCTGTGTAATATACAGTTATTTCAAACCCTTGCTTCTAGCTGCAAAGGCAACTTCAAAATACATTTTTATGCTAATTTTGGATGGACCAAATGTTTTCTGTCTCTAAGTTTCTAGCCACAGGCAATTTTTACAATACGGCAAGAATAAGAACGCAAATATGCACTTTGAGTTGATTTCAATACAGCTTTGGTTAGCCAGCCAGGCAGCAATACAAAGAATCTTAATCCTAGGCACAACGAGCATTTAAAGGAAACCAGCATTTCCCCTCAAGTTTCCTCCCCATCCCTCCCCTGGCCAATTCTGTGTCCACCTCCAGAAAAACCCCCATGCCAGAATCCAGCTTTTGCCGCCAAAGGCAGCATCAGTCCCTGCACCACCACGTGACTGTTGCATAGAAAGGATGTGTTTCCTGGTGCAGGACAAAGAGATAGCTCCATACAGAATGACACGCCAGATTTTTTGCTACCAAAACCCCCAGACAAACAAAAACCCCGAGGATAACACACAACTTCTGACACCGATAACTAAATAAGCACCAGAGGCCTTATATTTATTTAATCTGAGGAAAGAAGTCCAAGGTTAGGGTTGGCCTGTTTTAGCAGAACGCCTCCAAAAAGTAAAAAAGATTTTAGGTCCACTCTGGCACGACACATGTTGTCTGAACTCAATGGCTACATCTCTATTAGTAGACAAAATTGGGCCAGAGCCTGCTCTCAGGCCCCAAGGACAACCAACACAGCTCGCATCAACACAGCTGAACTCTATTACTCTCCAAAACCAGGCTGGTTTCCCCCATTGCTAACCTCCGAGCTGTGCTTGGGAGTTGTCTGGGATCACCCATTGCACAGGCTGGTTGGGTTGCACCAAACCAGGCAAGACCCCATATCAACAGTTGAGCAGCAAGGGACTCCCACGAGAGAATGCCCGTGCCCCAGCGCTGCTCGGTTTGCTAGGACGGTTTGCACGTCCTATCAAATGTTGAGTGCTGTCTCCTCCTATCCACATCAGCTGGTAAAAAGTTCATATCACAGGGATATTCCCCAGAGCTTTCAGACCCTTCCTAATCACAGTGGGAACATTAAAGTAACCCTCCATCTTGAAGTACAATAAGCAGTGCAGCATTTTGTAACCTTTTACAGATTTCAGTCTCCAAGTTTTACACCCCATCCTTCTAAAGAGACTGTGTGGTTCTCTGCTAAGGCCTGAAGGACTCCTCTGCTCCTGCCCCATTTCAAAGGTGCCACCATCCCTTTACTGCCAGGGACTTCCCGTGAGATCGACGCGTTCACATCGGTCTGCCCTGTTCAGACTGCCTTCTACAGCGCCAAAGACAGTCCTGACCCCCTAACACCACAGCAATGAAGCTCAAGAGGAAAGCAAATAAGTTAGATTCTATGGGCATCAGTGCTGCCATAGTCTGGCTACCTACACAGTGGTGGAGAGGCTTAGCCACCACACTCCAGCTGCCCGGTTTGCTCATCCTTCTGATTTCACCAGAGCAGACGCTTCAGGCCAGCCTGGGCATCACAGTAGGTGGCTCGATGCCACAGTCATATAATTCACACAACACAAAGGTTAGGAACACCTAAATCGCCTAAAAAGGCTTGGAAAATTAAGGTGATGAGCTGCTAAGGGCAAAATAAAAGGTCAAATGCTAACATATTATGCATAAAAATAAGTAAGCGGCGCCAAGCCAGAACAAGACAACCGGAAGGACATCAATAGCAAGTTTGCTATTAGACGTTTTAGCTGTACTTTTGCACACAGGATCTGTTTCTGAAATCATTGCACAGTTCTGGGCCTTTCAACAGGCCAGTTGTATTTTGGTCTATGCATATATGATGTTAATGCAGCACACTCATGAATGCAAATTCCACCAGGCTGCTTGCAAGAAAAACCATTCCAAGGAGGTAAGCAGAGATAACAGAATAGGTATCCATCCATAGCCAAACAACACTATTTTCTCAGGGATGTTAATATCTTGAGGGCATGCGAAATATTTAATGTTAACAGCACCAGGATTGCCATCTCCCTTCCCCCCCCCCCCCTTTGAGAGAGAGAGAGAGAGAGATATTTTACTTTTTTTACCTGGAATTAACAAGCCAAGCAAAACAAAGAGAAGTACCTGACATTTAAAATTTGGCCCTTTTGAATTTGAACGCTCATTTGACATAGTGAGGGTTAAAATGCAATTGACTTCAACTTCCACATGCCTACCAACAAGCATACACATCTGCACAGTACTTGAATTCGATTTAGTCTTACTTGCAGCTAAAATATTTTAGGACGCTAATTAAAACGCATCCGGGGAAAGCTATTGATCTGTTGCTAAAAGTCAATACATTAAGAAAAAGAGTACGATTATGAACTCTTGGGGCTTTTCTACCGGGATTTTTTTTGGCTCACTGCTTTCTAGTACCCACATCAGTTGGGCTTTGCTCTCTGGTTGGGAACTGGTGGTTTGCATTATTGCAAGACAAATGATGCATCTTGGCTTCGGCATGGAGACATGACACGAAATTTGCCCAGGCAGCAGAAAACTTCATTTGCAAATAAATTCTTTTTAATGAGTCAATATGGTTGAGAAAACAGGCAAAAGCAGCCCCTCATTTTTGCCCCTCCTCTGTATTTCCTCGATGCTCCCACTACATGCCCTATAATGGAAGAGATTTTTTTGTACTTCAAAAAGGTGAGAAAGGCAGGTGATGGTGTCGCCCTGGTCAGCGCTCTGCTCAGCAGCAGGTGAAGGTGAAGCTGCTCCAGCATCCCTGGCTCTGACCACCTGAGGATCCTGGGCACACATGGTTGCTGAGGATGGACACCACAGACTGTTTCCTGTGGACCTCCACAAATCCTTGCATTCAGTATTATGAAAGCAGAGGATCCTGGGGTTATTCAGACACATTTTGGAGAGCTCTGCCAAGCACAGGAAATCAGCTACAGACTATCAAAAGTTAATCCTATTTCTAGCCTTCTGAGCAGTTACATTTGAAAGGTCTCCAGGGGCAGCCTAATGCCCCCTTCCCATCTCCGTGCTCCCTTTTGACTGCTACTTCCACGTGGCATATATTGCAGTGAGTTTTTGCAGCTGGGCAACTGAATTAGCACATCTTATGATGCTACAGTCCCTCCCACCTTGACACCCACATCCTCCTAGCCCACTGCAAACAAGACAGGTGAACTTAAGCATCATAAGCATTTCCCAAGGCATGGCCCAAACCCGCACTTGGCCCCTTCTTACCAGCATGCCACGTGCTGTTTCTGTTCCCACCTCGCTAACGCTTTGTTTTGTTCAAAGGCATCCTACAGGAGTACTATCACCTTCCCAAACAGATCCAACCGCAGCAATAGGATAGCACACTGAGTGCATTTTCAGATGATCGTAACAGCAGCAGAAGAAATATAAGGGGATGCCTTTCGCCAGAGCAAGGCTATGGCAAGGGCTGTGCTAGCAGGCTACTGCGGCAAGCAGGATCCGCCGAGAAAAGAGTCTGTACACTGAACTGCCTTTCCCATGAGAAAGCTGCACAACCAGAAGTCATGCTACTTACTCCAGCCATCTGACTACAAAAGCAACTTTTGAAATCTACAGGTCATAAACTTTTAATTGGCCAGGGCAGAGTGGCTCAGTAGGAAAATCCCCCTTCTCCCTCCCCTCTGGGCAATGAGCTAAGCAAGACTCTTGTTTTGAAAACATTTAACTCTTTTTGCTCAAAGTAACATGGAAAATGTATCCACATTACAGGTAGTCAGGAAGATACTGTTAATAAAAATATGCTGCAAGAATAGTGTATTAGTGGCACTTCACAGCAATTCTTAACATTTTCAGATGTAGTGTCAAAACAATGTTTTTGTATATCTGAACATGCTTTTTGATAACAGAAATGGAAGAAAGTCACAGCATGTTGCCAAATATTATTTGAACAGAAATAATCCTGTAAGAAATACATTTTTTTTGCAGTTAACACAAAACTGTAAACTGGATTGGTGTGTGTCTTTCAGCATCAAATTGTTCAGTAATAAATATGACTAAGTCTTAACAGACTACAGAGTAAAAGTTCCCTTAGTGTCCAGTTTTTAGCAGCTGTTGAACGTTCAGGGATGCACAAGGCACACCTCTGCAGATTCTCTACCTTTATTATTGACATAAAAAAAAAAATCCGTTCACCACTCAAAAACGTTTATCTGCATAGTAAGAATTTTTCTACTGCTATTTACAGGAAGGGCTTTTAGTGCAAAAAACAGGAAGTGATGTATTAGCTGAAGTGCATCAAGCACATCTCGTACAGTTTCCCTAATAACTAGTCGGCATCACATCTTGGGCCGCCAGCCATTAATGAACTGTAGTATTTTCTTAACCTGCAATTTGCTTAGCTTAAAGTCTTCTGACAGGATTTCTTCCGTAAGCTGAACCAGTAAATTGCCATCAATCTTCTCTGTAACAAAAAACGATATGACATCTTCTGACAGACCAATAAACCTCAGCGATTTAGACACTTCCTCTATCGAGAGTCCAGAAAGGTCCGTGGGAGGCTGCCAGGGAGAGCCATCCCCACAAGATCTTGGTGCTAACTGGAGGTGGAGGGGAGATGAGAAGGGATAAGACACAGAGAACGTATCCTGCATGCCCTTTTTAATGAGATATTGATCTTCCAAGAGGTCTGGAGAACCAGTTTTCGACTCCTCCTCGGCACCATCTATTTTCAGCGGCAAGGGACACATGTCTCTAACTGTTTTCTCTTCGCTTGACTTCGGTGCCCGAGGAGGTAAGGCAGGACATGAATGGCTCTGCTTTGTGTTGCTGACTCCCAGAGTTTTCTCTTCAGTGCAGTCTAGAGAGTAACTTGCTGACTTTGGACAGCTAGAGATGGTGTTCGTGAACTCTGCTGTGGTCAGCGGGGAGTACCCTGCTGGGAGCTCACACCCATCGAAGTCAAAAGTCAAAGGTGCTGGACAGTTTCTCTTTGGCGTACCTGGAGTCTTCTGTCTGGGGTAACTGTAGCTCCTGCTCGGATCGAGCAGGAAATCACTCCTATTCAGGCCTTCAGCAGTTCCTGAAAAATGGTTTGGCCAAGATAACCTTGAAGGCAGAGCTTCAGCTGAGGGGCTTCCCAAAGGCATTGTGCTCTCAGGCTCTTTGGATTCGGTTTTCATCATGTTACAAGGGTAGCAGGAGACAGGTGTACTCTCAGTTGGGTTGGCGTTGTCGCTCTCTGTGACATTGCTTAAGGAACAAAGCAGAAAGGATGTCGTTAGTACGAAAAAATGTGGTACTTGAATAAATTCATAAATCGTCTGACAGAGTCAGAGGGTGGCTGTCACAAGGAAAGTATCTTCTTTCCTCCGGCAGAACTTTTCAGATTTGAATTAACAACATGTCTGAATAACGCATTAACAGTTCTTTTACTCCTTCTACAAGCCTGACAAGATGCTGATATACCTGAAAGCCTCACGTCTTGTTTTTTCAAGCTTGTAAAAAAGTAGATGTCTCAATTCAGTTCTGTGTCATCTCCCAATACTCGTTTTTTCCACTGTCGAATTCCTGAGGGACACCACCATGGAAAAGGAACAGCCTCACATATACTAGAAGATGTTCTAATACTGTATTTTGTACCTATATACCACACATGTGTCATGGTATGCAAACGCTCGTAACGGGGGCAGGTCACCACTGCCCTAACCCAAGCTTGACTGACATAAGAGATGACCAAAAGCCCGTTTGGAGCCAACGTTACCAGTTGTTACGGCACGTGCACAGGATCCTTCCCCACTGGTCACCGTGCAAAAACTGCACCAGCGCACAGTACAGTAACACAGACTAAGTTAATGCTTGCTGCCGAACGAAGAGTTTTACCTGGAGGGGTAAGCAGACCTAGCTGTATGTGTTGAAGTATCAGGCTTTAAGCTTACCTCACAGTAACTCATTTGTGTGTCCATATCCTTAAAAAGCTATGACGAGAAACACTTGCTTTTCAAAGGCACCTAAAGAAAGTTACCCTGACCTACTTCCAGGTAGTAAACTAAGCTCAGCCTGTCCAAGGGAACTGAGAGTTTATATCCAGGTATTCCCGAGAGACAGAGATGCCAACAAAAGCATGCAATCTGTTAGCAAGAGCAAACGTTTGCTGCTTTTACGCCACTTGCTTTTAGAAAGTCTGAAGGATTGGGTTGATCTCTGGAATTCGGGACAACTAAGCCAGAACACTGGAAAAACAATTAGCAAATTTATAAAATCCTTAACTAACGAAACAGAGGGAAACCAAGAGTTGAAATAATTGTTTAAATTACTCACCTCTCTCTTCTGGAAACTAACTACTCAAGAAATAAACTAGGTAGTCATTCTGTGACAGCTCAGTGAAAACTGCTTGAGGAGGGGAGCAGCTTTCAAAAAACCAGCATAGTTTTGAATGGATTGACACAAAAAAGTAGTTCCCCATGTACCTACAGCGAGTCAGATAGGAAGCCAACCTGGACTTGCCCAGCTCAAACACAAAGTGCAGATGCATAAAAGCAGCTCTAATCTATATCACTGGAAAATTAGTTATAAAACTCAGCCCCAAGAGATGCAGCTTCTCTCTCTGTCCAACCATCCCTCGCTCTCCACTCCATGCCCTCCAAACTTTTCTTTTTTCCTGTTTATGTCACGAATACAAGTCCGCAAGTTAAAGCAGTTGGATGTTTACAATAGCAGATACATTTTTTTTTTCTCCTCAACAAGGATACACTGTCAATTGGTCATTTCTGTCTGTTTAAACGCCAACTGCTGTAATGTATACAGTGCAAAGCACTTTTCACAAATCTAGCTTTTGGGCTGTTCAATTCAGAGAAGACAGTCAGTGAGGTGTTGTAAACAACTAACCGAACAGAAGAATTAATTGACCGATCCTGTTTCTGTTCTCTAATTCAATATTAGAAATGGGAACATTTAATGATTTAAAAGATTAATGGAATTACTGAAAACTGATAAAGTAACATTTTCAAAGTGCTTCCTTATTCATCCTCCACCAAAATTAACTCACTGGGACCCAGTGCCAAGGGATGCAAGAGAAATGTCAAATGCAGCTGAAGTCACATGTCAGGCATTTTTATAGACGGACAAGGACAAATCATATTGGTTTTGTTTAAAATATTGGCTGCAACCCTTCACGATCCAGAAAGTAAGATCGTTGATAAAAATGGCAAGACTTGAAAAGCAACTTCACCAGCAATCTGGTTACTCCACACGTTGCCAATTTTCTAGCAGCTTCCTCTGCAGCACTAGGTCAATTCTACCAAGGTGGAGATAGCTGGTCTGGACCCAAGCGGGAGATGAATTTCATGCAAATAGTCTGAAGTTTGAGGCAAATAATACCACCTGCATTCCTGAGAAACTTCACTTCTCACTGTTCTCCTGGTTTCTTGGGAGGCAGATGTATTCTTAGCTACAAAGAGAGAAAGCAGCATTTGGTGGGCCTCAAATGCTGGGAGGTCTTCTGCCTCCTGTGGAGTAGACCTCAACAGAACTACCCAACAGGCTTTCATAAAAACAAATGAGCAGCCTTGATCTAGAGTGATCATTGCCAGATACACAACACTAAGCTGCAAATGTGCAGTATGGCTTAGAAAGGCAATTCCAGCATAAGTTATACCAATTGCATCTAGGCTGAAATGATTTCAGTGGCATTTCAGATAAATTTGTAATATCCAGACAGGTAGTATCTTGTCATTGACTAGATACCAAAAATAACGGCAACAAGACATTCAAGTCAAAAAGGAGGTGAGACTTCAAAAAGTGTATATGCTTTCCGAAGCCAAAGGAAGAACACTGCATTGCTAGGAAAAGGTATGCAGCCACATAATTCAAAATCTACCGTCAACTTTTGATTAGCCTGAGTGGATTCTCCAGTTTGTGGGCTAGGTTTGTGCTGAAGTGGGTTTGATCTGGAAGCTGTCTGGCAACCTCCCGCTACACCTCACTTTGCACTCACTGATGTCTGCTGGCCTCTCTGTTCTCCATCACACCCACCCTGTAGGTTCCCATATAGTTGGCACAACACATTTCTGGATTACCATACCCCTTTTGTCCCCCCACTTATCAGAGCTGGCTGCACTGCATGCATGTAGCACTGAAATCCCACCCGAAAACTAGCTTTGAGATTTTCTGGTTTGAAGATTCAAGCCTTTCAAGAATTATACAGAATTGAACGGGATCTTCCATTTAGACAGCCTGTGCTACCTTACAGTGAGATTACCTATAGCAATACGTGCAGGTATTTAATACAAATTGCTACATCCTATCTAGTAAAACATAGTTACATAGTTTCTGCTGGGGCTTTGCTTCCTCTTGCATCTTTAAAAATAACTTGACACGTTAGTGCATTTCACAAAAAGTCAGCAACTCTAACAACAGTACCATGCCTTTATAAACAAGTGCCTTCAAAATGCATACTGCTAAATTTAACTTTCTCAAAAAGTGCTAGCACGGGGCTCTCACAGCTCGAACACATACATGTTGTGCAGTCCCGAAGAATAGTAGGACAGAGTAGGGCTAGGAGAGCGGGTCTGCTGTCGTGCAGGTTTGGCTGTACGAGGAGGGATGGAAGGACTGGTGGAGGACGGCTTTGAACTCCGTGGTGGGACAGGGGGAGCATTCAGGAGCCTGCATTCCTCTTTTACCTGTACAAAAGAAGAACATATAAGTAAGCAGCGAGAAAATCTGGGCAACAGCACTCTCAACCAGATGAAACACATCTGGTTCTGCCTTATTCTGTGAAAGGAAATAATTAAAAAGCGAGGAGCAGAGAAAAATGGTGCTAAGTATACACATTTGCAACAGTATGTGGCTGTCATAAAGAAGTCCAAAAGAACGCCTTGCTACCAGTAGAGCTACTAGCAATCTTTTTTAGGGTGCTTTTCAGTAGTTTGATATCCACTTATTTAAAAAGTAGCAGCAATGAAACAATGCAAAAGAACCTTCCAGTAACATACAAAACCAGACTGTTCCAGATATTTCACATTTTGTAAGGAGCAATTCATTAAGCTTAAACTTCATTAACGTTGTTCACTTAGATGTAATAAACCAACCTTACGTAATGAAAAGATCTCAACAGACTTTGAAGTTTCCTGACTTACTTCACCAGTGATACTCAGCCATCCAGCTCTAGGATAATTCCCAGCCTTCCTCCCCCAGGAACAGTACACGTATCTCGTATTTACCAGATGCTGGAGCTTCAGTCCTTCTGTAACTGCCAAAGCAGTCCAGGATAAGGTTAACTACAAAACGTACAAGTTGAAAGGTGTAGGCAGGAGAGCCTTTTCAAATAATGCACCCAGCCAACAGGTCTACTTTTTGCAGTCGGGCTACTGACTGTAGCACTGAAATTTAGTTTGGTCTGCCTAGGTAGGAGCAAAATATCAGGATCCATCCGCATAGAAAAAATGATGTAATTGAGACCTTAATGTCATCAGTACGTATTTGGGAGAGCAACTTTATTAAGTGGGGCTAGAGGTGAGCAAGGCTACTGAGAATTAGGCTGCCAGGCAAGATTTTTAAGGACTCACCACCACCCCCTGGGCAGGAGGAGACAGACCTGTATGTTCTCCTTGTCTGAAACAGTCTTAGATGCACCAGAAAAGGGAAATTCTCTTTGTGTTTGAAAGTTATAGTTTATTTTAAAATTTAACAACACTGCAGAACTAAAAGTTATCTTAGCAGTTCTGCAACACATAATTAGCAATTAAAGTGATTTAATTTATTTAAAACCAAAATAAATGTGGAACCTTTTGCAATCCACTTCAGTGCTTTCAAAATGCAACAACCCATTTAGTACTTTTGTGAAATGGAAAATTGGGGACTAGGACATTGTAGTACATTTTTTCCCTAATTCAAAACAAGTCAAAATTACAGGAAATGCCCGACAGCATAAAACACTGAAATAAATCTTGCTCTAAGGGTTCTTATTTGCTCTTTCAAGAAAAAAAAAAAAGAATCAATTTTATTCATGTTTGTTATTGAATTCAGGCATAAAACTCTTCAACCATTTTAGTGCTGTGCCCCAAGGATGCCTAAGGACTTCATTTTTTTTTTTTACTCCCAAGTCAGACTAGGCAAAGTTAATACTGCGTGCTATTGAATACATACTCATGGGGTTAGAGAGACCATTCAGGGGAGCTCTTGGAGCACAGCAGACGATCAAGAGGTTAAAGGGATTCTTTCCTGGGAAGACTGCCGGCATTCAAAGGTGCTGGCACAACAAGCTATGCCAAGCTCCCTTGCTGACCTAGATTGCAGATCAGAACGAGGCCATAAATAATACTGGTTTGCAGTCCCAGTTGGTCCCTGTCACAAGACCACGATTACAGCTGCCAGACACAGCCCTCAGGAAACCCAGCAGGGGAATAAAAAGGAGGGATTTTGCAGATTAAACTGACAAGAGCAAGGGGAAACTTCAGAGGAGAGCTACCCTCACTAGGTCCAAGCGAACAGCATCGAAATACGCGCGGGAAAGGAGGGGAACAGCCGCGGTGCAACACAACGGCTGCGATGGCTGCTGCTGTTACAAGGAAATACTCTTTCGCCCAGAAGCACTAGATGCCATGCAGCTGCCAGATACAGATAAAGTGCATTTGCACTGAATGTCTGAGCCCTCCCATGCTCCAGTCACTCCTTCCCGTGACTCGGGGATGGTGACCACTTTCTGATGGAGTGAGGTAGATTTAAAGACCTCTGCTCCTTTTCGTTGGGGCCAGCGCAAGTCCCCACCAGCACCCCTGGGCCCTGGGGCGTCACTCCTGAATCTGGGCATCGCAGGTGCCCATCGCAGCGACCGCTTCCGAGGCTGCCTGGATAAAACCCACCCTGTCGCCAGCATGACCGTCAGCATAACGCAAAGTGGTTCAACGCTCCTTGCCGATGGGAGCCTGAACTGCAGGCATGCTCCATCAGGGACGTGCTTGAAATCAATCAGGAAAACAGCCTCTGATTTTATGCAAATTAGTGTTTGGGGACTGAAGCAATTTCTAATTTACAGGCCTTAATTCAGAGGTCATTCCGCCCCCTTCTGCCTTCATGCTACTTTGATTTTCTGAAAGGTATTTAGAAAATAAGCATTATATATCAGAATGCTTCATCCTGCCGGTGAGAGGAAAACTAGAACAGCTTCTGAAACACCCGAATGTCCTTTTCTCTCTCCTACAAACAGCTCCTGTACACACATTTTAAATTCAGTGCATGCAAAAATACAATTGCCAGCCAACCTTTATACAGAAACACTATGGAATGTCATTCTAGAGGGAGTGATGACTAAACCGCATGTTCATCAGCAGCTCCTGAGATCTACTTATTCTATAAATACCCTACATGAAAACCATGCAAACATCTCCTCAGCCCCAGCCCACTGATGAATTCGGCAGATCACTGATACTCATTCCAAAGCTGTTCCAGGAAGCCACAAAACCGAGTTTAAATTATCATGATCTATAGAGATGCAGTCTTTTTTATTTTGTTTTATTTCTTATGGGGTTACACCCCCTGCCCACCTCTCAATGCAAGCTAATATCTTTAGCAGAAATTAGTTCTCCTGCACGGCTAGAGAGCAATACCGAAATTGCTGAGAGCACTCACACATTACCTCAGTAATGTAAGACACACATGACAAAATCACACACATTTCAAAGTGACCTTAAAAGGCAACATATGCAGGTAGCCCAAACGCCACCCTGCTGCTCCCAGAAGGGAGCTGCTATGCCACGAGGCTTCCCCAAGCGTGAGGGTCCACACTGATGCTGTGCAGGTGCTCCACTGCTCTTCCAGCATCCCATCACCCATGCCTCAGGCATGACCGAGGGGGCCGGCAGCCCCCTGCCAGGAGGGCTGCCCTCACCCCACTGCGGGGGCAGCCTTCCTCCCCCATCGCTCCCTCACCCTCCCACCCGCTCGCCGGCACTGGCTCCGGCACTCCTTTGACCCTGCACTGAAGCAGTTCAGCTCACAGAAATCAGCAGGAAACTAATCATTTTCCATATCCAGACCTGGCTGCCTGCCCAGGCGCAGGAGTGCCAGAGCCAGCACAAAAGAGGAGCCAGGACCATGTGGCTGGGAAAGGAGAAGGAGGAGGAGGAGGCGGTGGCGGCGGGTGGGACGAGCCCCACACCGGTTTATATCAGCGTAGGCTGCCAGGGAACCTCATCCCGATATGATGCTGCTGGGCACTTGTCCAAAGGAGTCTGGACAAAGCGTCAGTGCGTACCTGACCTCAGAGGCAAGGAAGCGCTCTTGGGTTCTTGCACTTAGACATTACACATAAACACTCTTCACTAAGAAGATATAATGTCTTGACTTTCCTGTCTTTGCTGAAGCTGCTGCGGCTGCTTTTTGGGGAAGTTTTGGTGGCACGGTCAAAGGGCTGTAGTTGTGCATTTCATGCCTGCACTGGCGTTCTCCTCCCCTCTCCTCGCTGCACCTCCCCAGCAGCTGCACAACCTGGCCAGGGGGCTCCCCACAGCGATCCACTGCAGGCTAACCCAGCGCAGGTAAATACAACTTAGCTTTCAACCAGATTGTGACCTGGCTCGTGTTGGAAAGGCCACAGCCAACACTGCTGGACTGTAAGATGGGAATAGGAAAGGGATGGGATCACCATGGTTTGCTGCAGTTTGGTCTTAGATGAGTCTCAGCTTACTGCGCAGCCATGCTCTTGAAAAATATCATTGCACTTGCAAATGGAACAACATTTTCTTTATTTAAATGCCAGCAAAACCCCTGCAAAACTAGTTTGTTAAATTATAATATCTGTCAAGATTCATGTGACATAAGTATGTATCACTTGAATTTTGCTAAAGATTCCCAGACACTCTTTTCTGGGGGAAGTTTTCTTTTTCCCTTTGTGTTTTTTAAAAAATAATGTTTAGGATCATGTCAAGAGACCATGTAATGGTTGGATTTTCCACCCAGTCCACATAAGCTCCTGTTGATAAAATATATTTGTATTTTTGCCTCTGAAGTCTCCATGATATTTCAGGTTTGGAGAAGTGATTTCTCCCATGAGTTTTCATTAGAAACCCTAGGACTGGAAACATGTTCTGTTTAAAATTCAGTCCTCTAGAAGGCTCATTTATCAATTCCGCAGAGTTCCTATTTAAACATGTTTTCTTTCAATAAGCAGTACAGAGCGATTAGTTCAGGTCTAGTTTGATAAAGTTTCCTTGAGGTCAATGACACTTAATATTCTTCAAAATCTGCCATAGGCTTGTAACAGAGAAGACAATCTCTCATTAACAAACACTTCAAACCCATAAAAATTCTAGCTCTCCTCATTATCAGGGCCTGTTAATTGAAGATGCACACACTAAGGTGATCCAAGGCAGTTCCAAATGGGGTCATGCTCCACACACTTCGGCCACAGAAAATATGAGAAAACACAGAGGCCACGTGGAGAGACGATGTGGAAAGCCAGGGGAGGAACTGACCTATCAATTCTTAGACCTTGTTTGTGGGAGCAAAAAACCCCAATAAATATCACCTGAAAGTATCAAGATTAAGCTACTAGATCGGTTATAGTAAATATACTCCAGATAATTTTTAGGACATGACTCACACTTGGCAGGAAACTAGCTGAAGTTGCACATCTCACAAAGTCTCACTGTTTCCTTGCCCTCCATGTGTGCCCCCACCGCCAAGTCTTCCCTAAAAAAAATCCCCAAGCAAACTCTTCACCAGCTAAAACCAGAAACAAACCAACATAAATAACCCTGACTTACTGCTTCTGATTTGGGAGGCACTGGAGGTGGAGGTAGGGAAACATCTGAAGACTTGGTGGTTGCTCCGACAGTCGCAGGCACAGGAAGAGATGCAGTACCACACTTTGATCGGAAAGACCCTCTGTAGTTGTCACATTTGTTCTTCTCACTTAGCGAGCGAGTGAGAGGCTGGTCGCCAGCCTTTCCAGACCCTTGGTCCAACCACAGTTCTTCATAAGGAAGTTCTGGTTTTGTAGGCAGAAACATCGATTCTTCGCTAACTTCAGGAAAAAGGTAATCGCTGCTACTGTCACCAGACTCCTGGTACTGAAGAGCATCATGAGAGAACAGGGCCCACTCGTTACACAAGTCCCTGCAGCCGTGGAGGTTCACTTCACTATTCCCATGCAAGTTGTTTCCATAGACGCACACCGAAAGCCGGTGGAAGGACTGCGTAAGTTCGTCCCGTGCGTAGCTGAGGGAGTTCGGTACGTGGCTGTGCCCCGTGCATCGGCTCTTCTTCGGGCTCTTGCAGTCTTCGTTCCAGTCAGTTTTCACATCTCGCACGGCACGGGAGTACTCATCTATGTCAAACTGTTCCTGGCATATATTAAACCAGTGCTGGATGAGGGATTCATGCCACAGCTCCCCCTTTACCAGACTGTCGGGTAGAGTAAACTTTGGAAGAGTCAAGTGCAAGGGAAAATGCATGGGAATAATTTTGTTGCCACGAAGCACACAACAAACCACCACAGTCTTGGTTTGAATGTTGACAAACTTGTACCTGTGCCCTTCACGGATAAAATGCAGGTCATAAGGGTTTCTTGGTGTAGGACTCGGCACAGTCACGTTAACAGGCAGCCTGGTTTTTTCCACTATATTGCGAATCGTGTGCTCACCTTCTTGCATCTGCACCTCCAATGGGCTGCGGGTGCTAAACTTGCCCTTACACTGGAAAGGGAGACTGATGCTTTCGTTGGTCCTGTGGTTCATGCAGATGAGGCAGGGCATTTTGCCTCTGCCTAGCTTACTAATTGAATTAAGTTTCCCAATTTTTTTAAAGATGGTGTTGAGTCGTGACTTCTCCTTAGAAGATTTTGCATAAAGGATTTCTGCTTGCCCCATTAAAGTGAGCTCATCCCCAGTACTAAGGGTAATGTTGTAAACCTCAGTGTCTTCATTGCATTCACCTGAAGCCACCTGCAAAATAATAATAAAAAACTTGTTTTTTCCTCACTAAAGATAATACTTCAAATCATATCAAATCTATTGAGACTGAAGTTACAAGACGATATATTGGGAGAAACTAAACTAACTTTATTGGAACAACTGAGTAGTCAAGTGCAAGGTGTTTAACCTGAAGCTCAGCCAAATAACCTTTTTTCATTGTTCTGCACATTCCTGCATCTTACGTGAGGGAAAACAGCCACCTGAAACTGCCAAAGAAGGCATGAGAACAAACATAACCAATTTTTAAAGAAAGGAAAAATCCACATATCCCAGCAATTCAAATAGCCACTTGTGTCATTGTCCTGGTTTAACCCCAGCCGGCAACTAAGCACCACACAGCCACTCGCTCACTCCCTCCCAGTGGGATGGGGGAGAGAATCGGAAGGGTAAAAGTGAGAAAACTCATGGGTTGAGATAAAGACAGTTTAATAGCTAAAGCAAAAGCCGCGCGCGCAAGCAAAGCAAAACAAGTAATTCATTCACTACTGCCCATTGGCAGGCAGGTGTTCAGCCATCTCCAGGAAAGCAGGGCTCCATCACGCGTAACGGTTACTTGGGAAGACAAATGCCATCACTCTGAACGTTCCCCCCTTCCTTCTTCTTCCCCCAGCTTTCTATGCTGAGCATGACGTCATATGGCATGGAATATCCCTTTGGTCAGTTGGGGTCAGCTGTCCCAGCCGTGTCCCCTCTCAACTCCTTGTGCACCCCCAGCCTACTCGCTGGTGGGGTGGGGTGTGAAGCAGAAAAGGCCTTGGCTCTGTGTAAGCACTGCTCAGCGATAGCAAAAACATTCCTGTATCATCAACACTGTTTTCAGTACAAATCCAAAACATAGCCCCATACTAGCTGCTGTGAAGAAAATTAACTCTATCCCAGCCAAAACCAGCACAGCCATACAGCTATGAGAGAGCATGTCTGGATTCCCTTGGGTATCTTTTTCCCGCCCCCTTGTTTTGCTGTTTGCTATAACTTATTTGCCAGGCTCTTGAGGGAAGCAAACTTCTTCTTTCACCATCTTCAGCTCCCTGAGGAGCAGAAAAGGTGATCTCATCATTATGGATGAAGCACATCCCTTTGATATAATCTCTTCCAGGCTAGGAGGAATGACAGATGACATCTGTTCCCTGAAGGAGAAGTCAAGAATACCGGTCTATCCCATATGCCTTACTCCCCCTCTGCCTTGCTCTCCTAGTCATAGACTTCCTTCCTCATTTTTTGATCATAATTGCAATTAAGAGATTAAACAACATATGCACAGCCATGTGTGTGCTTTTCTAGTATGGAAATTGTACTGGAAAGGAAAAAAAAAGCAAAACAGATGTCCAAGGCTCATTTGTTCCTGAAGTTATTTCCTCAAGACTGGAATAACTCTTTATAGACAAGATTGCTCTGCTTCGTATTTGAGTGGTTTAACGTGAAAAGCCCTTTTCAGGGACATAACAGAACCCACCCAGCTCCTCCTAAGCAGCAGCAGATACCTACTCATAAAGGAAGGTACATCAGATAAATGCTACTGGCCTGTTACAGACCATTTTATTCGGAAATATGGAACATACTAAAAAAATTGCAAATGAAAACATACACTACAATAGTATATCCCTTCCTCACCTCCTCAACCCCTAAAGACTTCACGGAGCTGTGTGAAGTTCAAATTCCAGGCTTCCAATTCAGGTGTCATCACAGAATAGCCATTGCATGAAATCAAGGTTGTAATTCCAATCAGTTAATAAGTGAGAAGTGCTGTGAATAACGCTTCCTTTTGTAAGACGTGATCTGCAATTCACCCGTATTTGTAAAGTTGTGATTATCTTCTGCAAGCCTTTCAGAGCAAAGGCACAGGCAGCTCAGCCGAGGTGTGCCGCCTTAGCACTTCAGTCTCGGGGCTTCCGGAGAGGAAGTCGTTCAAGCCCTGAATTATCTAAACAAACACTATTTGGTCTAATCCAGGAAGCTACTAGGTTTTATGGTAGGTAATACTCATTCACAGTTCACACCACTGGCCAGACATTTTGAAACACCACGACATGAAAGGAAAGCACTCGGTTTTTTGCTGATAACACCGGCGTGATGCTCATTGCTGGTTTCTCCTCAAAACCGCCACACAGCTGCGGCGGGCCACAGAGCCCTCCTTCGGCGGAGCTGATAAGGGCTGAGGACACACAGGGCTCTGTGCATGTACCGGTCAATCTCCCCCTTCTCTTTTTGAAAGGGCACGTTCTGCAAGAGTATCGGTTTCTAGCATCGACAAGTCCCCACAAATGGCTTCTTTGGACAATGCGAGCTACGCTGTCAGAAGTTTTAACTTGAGACGCTACGGTTACAGCTTTTTCTCGCTTCCTGCGGGACACCGGCCGGAGAGAGGGAGGTGTCACAACCTACGGCTGTGGGAGCTCCTGCTTGGCCAACTCGCAGTTCCCTGGTGATTCACAAACAAACAAGCCACTGTAGAAGGAAACAGTGGGTCAGATGTGAAACCACAGATGTAACTAACTGGCCAAGCTTCACAACGAAGGTCTCGCGAAGCAGCTGCTTATTAATGGCATCCATTTCAACCAGCCAAACAGTAAATGGATTTTTAGATTCAACAGGCATGTTTAAAGACAAAATTATTCTCAGTTAAAAAATCTGGAAAACATTCTTTTTTTTTTTTTTTTTTTTTTTTTTTTTTTTTAGTATAGTCACAGGATAATAACAGGTGAAATAAGGCTGAATTTTACTGTGCTGGAACAAAAGAAAAATCATACCATGGTTCTAGTTTGGCACTCTTGAGAAAAATACTGTTCTGCACTCTTCCTTCTGAACAAAAACAGAAGGTATCAGCCACTGTCCAAAATTGTAATAAAAAATTGAAAAAGTGAAATGAAAAGTCTAAGACTGCACAGCTTTATCCCTATCCACTAAACTCTACTATGGTGATGTTATGGCTACTGGTACACCTCAGTAGGCTAAGTATATCTTAAATTTTAAGTTCTGAAAGTCAAGCAAGCTAATTCCTCTCTTCTTGTGTTAGGTTAATTCATTCATTACCACATGCTAATTAACATTATAAAGCACACATGGTAGGTAAATATGTGTTCCAGGACATTAGCAAAAAATATACACCATACATATCGTATATATCATATCATAAATATACCAAAATATATCATACCATACACAGCAATCACTCTAAAATAATCTAGAAACTCATGCACAGATATCTCTAAGTTTTTGTTTCTCAGATTACATAGCTAAATGATCTTTACTTTGTCCTTGTAGCAATGACCTATGAAAGTCAAACTTGCTCCGTCTTGTTCACTCAAACATTTCACCTTATCAATGGCCACAAAACTTAAAAAACATCAACAAAGGGCCATGGACTTTAGCACAGGACATCAGGTGAGACTTGTAGAATCCTCCGGGTTGGGCAGGATCCCCAGAGTCATCTAGTCCAACCTGCCCCTCAAAGCAGGCGCGGTTATGGCAGGCTGCTCAGGGCCATGTCCAGTTAAACTTTTAGTTTCTCCAGAGATGGAGAATCCACATTTTCTCCGGGCAACCTCCTTCTGTGTTCAACCACCCTCATATTAAAATTATCTTTTTCTTATATTGGAGCATAATTCTCATGTTCCAGCTTCTGCCTGTTGTCTCTTGTCCTCCCACTGGGCACCTCAGATGAGTGAGTCTGTCTTCTTTATACCCTCCCATTAGGTAGGTATGCACAGCAGAGGTATCTCCCCTCAGCCTTCTAAAGGCTGAACAAACCCAGTTCTCCCTGCCTCCCCTAATAGGTAATTTGCTACAGCCCCCTGACCATCTTGGTGTACCGGACTTCCTCCCATGTCAACCTCTTCCTTGTATTAGTGGTTTATTGGAAAAAAGCTGTTTCCAAAACTGGAAGCAATACTCCAGCTGGAGCACCCCAAGTGCTGAACGATGGGGAATAATCACCATCCTCGGCTTGCTGGCTACACTCTTGCTTATACAGCCCAATATGCTGTTGGCCACCTTTGCCACACCACCACTGCTGTCTACCAGGTACCCCTCAGACTTTTTCCACAGAGCCACTTTCTAGCCCGTCAGCCTACTGCAGGGCTTATGGCATGCCAGGTGCTTTGCACTTGCCTTTGGTGAACTTCACAGGGCCCCCATCAGCCCAGGAATCAGTCAAGCACAGCAGCTCCTCAGAACAGATTTGATTCATGCCAAACGGTACGCTTAAAGACAACATGATCTGCGAGAAAGTGCGTATCATAAATTATTCCTAAAAGGCAGAACGCGTAACACCACACCAGCCTCGGCTCCCTCTACCCTCTAAAGCTTCCAGCACTGACCCAGCAGGATTTGCACCTTCGAGCACCCCTACGTTCCTTCACACGCCCGCTGAGAGCATGCCCCGTGCACCCTCTGCTTCCTGCTACACAATCACTGGCGGGGTGTAGCAGAGCCCCACGCTATTTCAGACACTTTGACCTGCTCGTGGCACGTCCCAGCCCGTGCGCGTGACACGGCGTATCACTGGTATATGAGGGAGAGAAGGCAGTGGCACGCTATCTCAGAGCGGCAGAGTTAAGGAAGTCCAGAACACAAACTGATGCAGAAACAACCATATGTTTTTGAGGCAAATTCTTAGAATCTCTTCATAATTCTGGAAAACAGGTAACCCTACACAAGGCAGAAAGCACCTGAGAAGCCTTCAGTCAGCTGCATAACCTACCCGGGAGGGCCGAGTCCGGTCCCGGTGCAGCTCCACGCTGCCCCACGCTCTCAGCTCACTTCCCCCCTCCTGCTTTGCCCACACTTGAGCAATGCTCTTGCCTCCTTTGGGGCTTCTGCCGGGTTTGGTTTTCAACCTTCAGGTGTGAAGACCTTGCAACTGGTAGGAAGCTGAGACCAGCTGAAGGAATGGGGGGAAGGAAGGTAGAGGTAGGACTATACGTTTTCCTCTAACATCTCCACAGTGGGACTGTGCCCTCAAGTTTTATTTTTTTGTGTATGCCCCCTCCTCACATCTTCTATTTAAAACAGGAATTCTTCACAGGACAATTCCAGTGCAGCAACTTGCAGCAGTAACCACCATACCTCCAGTCGCTGTCATTACCTGATAAACACGAAGTCTCCTCCAGCTGTTAAACTACTAGCCTTGAGAGCATCCTGAAATAACTCCTTCCCCAAACATGTTCATCTTCATGGTTGCTATCTCCGTTTTACAACATTATAACAACAATGCTTTATGCATTATAACAATAATGTTTTATGCATTATAACAATGACTCCTGCAGTTTTAGTTCCCCCCTGCCCCTCTTTTGCCCTTCCCATCCAGTTTTCACTTTCTGGTAATAGCTGAGAATAATCAGTGCTCCCAGCTCTGTGGAAGAGGCAGCGCTTGCCACACTATACTCCAAAGCCATCTAGAAATCACTAGTAGATGTTCAAATTGAACAACTCCTAATGCAGAGGACCCACAGAACCAGAACCTACTCCATGCCGTACTTGCCCTCCACCTCCCTACTGCCAGATGTTGATCCATACTAACCACTCACTGTTGATGCCAGGATGCTGACCAGAAAGGTTACTGGCTTACAGACACCTTATCAAACACATTGCAAAACAGCAGTGGGTTAAGTCACTACAATGTTTTAAACTTTAAGACTCCCACAATTCAGTAACATTCAGAAGCCAATTATATCTACTGCAGAAGACAGGCATCATGAAAGTGATGAATGATTATTTAGGAAATGTTCTTTTGGAAAAGCTCAAGTATATCGTTTCTTTTGTTTAAGGAAAGGTTAACTCAAAAATAGATTTTGATAACACCTGAGTCAATATCCTATCTTGGACTCCAATTGTTCTAATCTGTTATAGTTTGAAATAGAAGTCTTTAATCACTTGGACACATATGAACTCCTTCTAAAACTGATCTGTGGCTTTATATTGCTTGTTATAGCTGCTAGATTTTATTAGAGTAATGCAAGCATTGCATTCACTTTAAAAATACAGTTAGGATTTTTTTTTTTTGGTAGAGCTCTTTTTAACTGTGAGGTCTCTGATTCATAGTTACTGCATACGGTTTTTACTATTAAAGCCAAGGGACCAATCATAGCACTACATATACATATAAAAAATATATATAATATATACTGTAATTTTTTTACAGGTCACAGAAACGGGTAAAGATTTTTAAAATATAAAACAAAGAGTCTTCAGAAGAGCTATTAGCAGAAAAAATAAGCAAATTTTTTCAAGGAAGCTGACTAAATTCAGTGAGACAATATCCCATTTTTCTTTTATGAATGCCTGTCTCCCAAGACAGAGAATCAGCAAGTACAACTCTTCATGTTAGCATATGCGCATTTCCCTCTCAGCTGAGAGGGACTTTGCCCCGATTGCTACATTAAAAGCTGGCTTCAGCGCTGTTTAAGGATGTCTCAAATAAATCAGAGCCTTCCAAAAATGACCCAAAACGTGACAGGTAATACCACAGAGCTCTAACATGAAGTGTCTCTTCACGTGGGATGTCAGGAAGGCCAGCTCTTGCAGCCACTGCGAGGCAATGGCGCTCACTATCCAGGCTCCTTTCAGAGCAGAAACCCTCTGGCAGGTACATCAATGTAGGCATGAAGCAGTGGGTCTGCTTCTCTCTCACTCAAGCCATGCACCAGACGCTGGAGCAAGGAGGCAGCCACAGCAGTGCACTGCCAATGCAAGACACTGAGGTGCCACAGCCGGTGCGTACTGGGGACAGAGGGTGAAGAGAAGAAGAAAAACCTTCTTGGAGCTGGGGCTTGCAGCCTCATAAGGCTGGCATCAAGCCACAAGGCAATGAGGGGACTAAAGCACTAATTCTCAACTACTATGAATTGCCTGCAAGTTTGGAGCTAAAACCTACACAAGAACTGATTTCAAGAAAGTCGCTATTGCAGCATTTAAAAATGCCAGTGTGGGTTACAACCTTCCATAGAGGTGCTTTTTGGGAACTCAGGGCAAGTTATCAGAGCCAACAGAACTGCAATCAAATCACAAGATCAATTTTGCTTCATTGTACTGCATTAACATTTGTCAAAAAAACAAAAAACAAACAAACAAACAAAAAAAAGCAAAGTTTTCACTAGAGATTTATTTCTGCCAAAATGCACACTGTATGGGCCAGCACAGTTAAACCACTGTGAAAAGAGGATTACATTAAAAAAAAAAACCAAACAAATCTGGTATCAAAAGTTCACATCAGCCAAACAATGTCTTTGATAGAAAAGAAAAGAATCATTATAAGGCTAATTAACTAACCCACCTCTCCATCCTGGAAAGGCTCTGCAAACAGCTTCACAGTCTCTCCAGGGAGACCGAGTGGTATCTTCAGGACAAGAATGATATCCTAGAAGATTTGAAGGGTCCTGCAACACTAAGTGGACTAGTTTTTAGAGTGCAGGAATTCATGGCTTGTCCAACGTTCTATCTATCAGACAATATTGTTGCTTCTTAAGAGAACTTTTTGTGAATTGCCCTCGGTGTGATGTGGGGTTTTTGTTCCTGGTTTTGTTTTTAAGTCTTAATGCAAATAGCTTCCTGGGTATTTGTACAGACTGCCATCTGTACGGGACCAGCGCAGCCGAGTGCAGAAATCTATTGCTGTTGCTTCAGCAAAAGCTAGGGCCCTGGAGTAGCTCAACTTTCTTAATATTTTTCTTCCTAGCATAGACAATAAAAAAATCCTCATCTTTGTAGTATAATGCTGTTACATAAAATTCTCTGCAATTATGCACTGAATATTAATACAAAAAAGGTTATCACCTACCTGGTCAGTGAAGACAAGACAGAATGCCTCTAATTTTCAATTAAGAACAGATTAAATATCTATTGACTGAGTGAAACTAGTTTATCCCCAGAACACTCTAAATTGCTGTGCCTGTAGATACTGCTGGCCACTGGGTACCTGAGGCAACCAACTGGGTATCCAAGCACAGTACCGATACGTACGTATGTCCAAAGAACTTACCAGAAGTAGTTTTCGCCATTACAAAAGTTTGGTTTAATATAAAATTTTTGTTCGATATTCTGTGAAAAGTGACTCCACCTTCTACTCCCAGCTCTGCTTGATGGCATGTGTTACAGCCCTCCTTCAAATATCCGACAAGTCCCAAACCCCCTGCCTCAGCACACTGCCCAGAAAGCCTGCCTAGCTGCAAAACCGTGGGGAAGGAAGGAAGGGAGACCCATCTCCCCTGCCTCCCCCAGGATAAGGTGGCTCATTTTTCCTTTTAACAACTAGTACACAAAGTAAAAATAAAGTAACCCCCCTCCCCGCCTTGGAGAAGATCCCACAGCCCATCACAGCCAGAAGGCAGTTCTCCGAACGGCAGTGCTAGCTGCAAAATCCTGCCGGAGCAGCAAAGAATTTAAACTGAGGAGCATGGTTCGCACCAAGTCGAACCGCAACCGTGTCATATTGGCACATGCAGGCAGACCTCAACAAACACGAACAAAACCATGCAGTGACTGTCTGGTGTAACTCTACAGGCTCTTTCTTCAAAAATTATCCATGAAAGACTTGAGTGTTTGGAATAAGAAAGAATTCCCAGACTTCAGAGTTCCTCCTCATCTTAAATGCTTCATCAGGTATTTTAGGCTTTTTTTTTTTTTTTTTTTTTTTTTTTTTTTTCTCCCCTTTTTATATCAGATTAGCTACCTTCTGATATTCTCTTCTGAATTTAAATGGGCACACTGCATTGGACAAAAATCAACCGCACTTAGTATTCCTCCCTTTGCTCTAATCAGTTTCACAGGATCTCCCCCATATTAAAATTTTAGCATACATAATTCTCTTGCATGTAAAGGGTTATTAAAGACTTTAATAAATCCTGTTAAGTTCATTTATTTTTTGGAAGATGATAACCTTGGAATAGACTTCTATGAAACTGGAAAAACTGCCAAGAGAAATACTGCCAAGATAACTGTGTAACTAGGTTAAACCTGGATTATTATTACTGTTATTTACATTAAGGAGTATCACTGTAATATCTTTTAAAAATTGATTTGATATCTAACAGTAAGCTATGCTTAATTCTCCGTTTGCTAAATATGACAAAGAGTTTTAAGAACATTCATATTAAACTCAAGACACAACATTTTACATTTAAACAAGCCTGCAGATGAATACTTTTCTCCCTGTAAAATCAAAGCTGCACATTTTACTGTGTCACTCTCTTGATTTGGTCATTGATCAACTGAGAAATAATGGCACAGCACTGGATAAGGCTAGCAGTCCCAAGGTAAGACTGATCTTCCTGGGTAGAAATGAAATTTTCTGGTTGCCTTGATTTGCGCAACCACATCCTAAACATACAAAAGCGTTCCAACTTTCTCACGTTGCCTTCGTTCACGAAAGGCTCTGTTTTATGGGTTCAGGTTAATGGAGAGCAGAAACGGAAACAACCTACTGTCTTGAAAGGCACGAGCCTATGTCGCTAAATGAATTAACCGAGGAGCTCTCGCACTTACAGCAGTCTTCAGCAATCTTGTTTCAGACCTATAAAAATTGCAGAATAGCTGGCGTCTCCCAACTCTAGCAGTGCAAGAAAGAGAAAAAGCCATTAAAAGGTAGTTATAAAAACCCCACATCGCTACACACGGGACCAGGAAACTCTATATTGGTTTTGTACCAGCAGTATCAACCAGTTTCCCCTATAGGGTACATGATGTGGATCTGTGCCGTTGCATCCCAGCTCTAGGATGCTCTTCAACCAGTCTTAGGTGCTGTATCAACTGAAGCAAACCAGACGAGCCCGAAGACCACTCTGCTCTGTTGGCAGAGCTGACCTACCTTCTGTAGTGTCCCACGTATAGGTAGGACATATAGGTAAGACAAGGAAGAACAAGTTCTGTCATTGTGTCATGCCACTGCACTGCAGTGTGTTTGGTGATAGCAAGCCCTGTTACACTCATGGGATTGCTGACCCTTTGATGAGCCCAAGAGGCGTGCACATGCAAACACACACACACAGAGAACAAGTGTGTCTTTCGGGTTTTTTTGTTTTATTCACAATGCTATTTAGCTGCAGTAATTTTGAGACAAGCAACCCCATCATTTCACCCTGCGTGCTCTCTGAGAATAAGGCTTTCTGGACAGGGATTTGAGCAGCTGCTGCTTAGCAGAGAATAAAATTCAGACTGCTGGAGGGGGAGGGGAAAGGGGGCAACAAACAACATTTGTTTAAAATCTGGCAGGAGCATCCTAATTAGATGAATTATTGGATGGATCATCAGGACTGCTCCCCAAAGCGCCATAGGACAGGAGAGCCCTTAGAGGACATGTTGATTTAAGACTGCATGAACGATCCCGAGGAGCACCATCACTGAATGCAGAACACTAAAGGCTCATTTGTCTTAAAAATCACACTTCCCACACAGCGCTGTTGCTCACTTGCCATGTATATAAAGGTTGTAACAGTTAATCATTTAGACAGGGATAAATATTTATTCAGGGACTACCTTAACGTTGAATGTTATTTCCTCCATGACGTAAACTCGTTCAGGAAATGCTTTAGCCACCTCCTCCACACTGTTAAAATACTGCACTGGCTCCTTAATATCTCGGTCTTGTTCCAGCAGCTTAAACTGCCCTGAAAACAGATGATAAACAGAAGAGTTGTAAGATATTTATATTGGACAACTGTCACTGTGGCAACTGCTGGCTCAACTTCTTCACCATTTTGCTCGGTCAGTTTTTCCGGTTATTCGCAGCCAAACAAGACGACGAAAGATTGCAGAGAGTCTCCTGAACCTGCCGTGAAAGACACCCAGTTTCACCAGGTCAGAACAAAAAGAACGTGTAGGAGCCGAAGTTAAGTTAAAAAAGATCCTTTTATCACACGCTCTCTAGAAATAGCAAATAACTATGGAGGCGTTTGTGTACTTAATTTGGTGTAACAGTATCTGTACAGATAGCATTTTTTGACCCTTAATATGAAAGGTTTTACAGAAAGAAAACACACTCGTTACTATAAAACCCCAAAACAATAAACACAGGGGTTTTGTTTTTAATATCATCAAACAGCTATTAAAAAATGCTAGGCTAAAACCCTTTTCCCCTTAGGCTTCCCTAAGAGTGGAATAGCACCTAACTTTCCTTAATCATAAGCTAAGCCCTTTGAGAACTTTAGCTAACATAAGAAATTTAACCATACACATTTAAAACCCTTTTGAAGGTGGTCGCCTTCAGAAGAGCATTAGAAAGAAGTGGTTTTTGCTGACTTTACCTCCCCACAGCATGAAAACCTTGGCTATTTTCTAAGTCTTGTAAAAGGCAAGAACTAACACGGAGGCAGCCGCCCCAGGCAGACCTCCCAGGGACAGCCAGGCACATCAATCACCTCCATGCACTACGAACACAAAGTTTAAAAGCTTTCTTTTATAAACACAGCAATAACAAAAGCTTAGACGGACACATTTGCTGCTTGCATGACTTAAAATCAGTGGAGCAATCTTCCCAAATTTAGAAACATTAAATACTACTAAGTTAAAGGCTGATCTTAGCAAGAGAATAGCACAGCAAGACTCGATGTAAGAAACAACTCAAGAAAACAAGTAAAAGGCTGAGTAAAATCAATGGTTAGTGCATCTCCTGTAAATCATATTTTAAAATTAGCAATGCACTGGATTATTGTTCCCAAACAGTGCTCAACTTCATTAAAATCCAATACATCAGAAGGTCAGCCACCTACAGAAATATTTTCTCACTCCTTCAGCATTTTTGTGCGCAACACCCTGCTGCCCCTATACATCCCATCAGACTTGAGACTTCTGTGACATGTTCGGAGAATTCACCCACACTAAACTATTTCAGGCCACCAAGCAGCAGAGGAGGAAACGAACGCAATCTCAGCAAGTCCATGAGAAGGATCTGTCCCACCACCCTGCCAGGTGTGCGCACACACGTGTACACACACACCGCACACCAAGAGAGGTGCGAGACCAAGAGGCTCAGCTCTTCCACCCAACCCCAGCACCCCGCTGACACAGGCACACTCTTTTAACCGGCATGCTCGAGTACTGTGATTGTAAGCCTAAATATCAACTTAGAAGACAGAAGTCTTCCTTTTATTGCCTTCCATACATTTTGTCTTTCTAAAGTGACCACAGTAACTTTGAAGTATTATCAGCAGGGTAACTAAAGATGCTGGTACTTCCCACCACGAGACTGCATTTTGCAACTGTTTAATAAACTTCACCGCACTTCAATATCAGTTGCCTTCAAGTTTTCCTAACCCCGTGTCTGCTTCAGGATGCACTGTTATTTGAAGTTCAGCCAAGACAATTCAAGTGCTTCAAAGACCAACACTAGGGTAGAAGCAGCAGGACCTTTGGTCTGACCTGCTGAAGCCATTCCTGTAGTATATTACATCAATGTAGTTGACTACAGGAATGGCTTGTCCAGGTCAGACCAAAGGTCTGCCTCATGCAGGATTCTGCCTTAGACAGGATTCAGACAGCTGTGTAAGGAGGACTTTAAGCACAATTAGCCATACCCCTCAGAGTCTCCTCCACACCTCTTGGAGGAACTCACAGCTCAAGGATGACCAAAGCAGGGAAGAGGTGTCTTTGAGCTTAGTAGCTCCAGAGGCTTTCTTCCCTGTAAATTTGCTTAATTGCTTACTGAAGGTATCTAAAACTTTCATTGTAGACACACCCTCTGTCTTGAAAAATTCTGGCAACCTCTTCTTCCGCAGGCTCTACACTGCCTCCAGGATTGAAAGCAGAAATTTTAGGACTGACAAAGCTACATCTGGCAGACACTATAGGTAGCTATAGGAAACCTGACAGTGGACAAGCATTTGGAAGAACACTTGACGTGCTCAATAGAAATGTGCCAGTGTCCTGAAGCTGAATTCCTCAACCTCTCTGCTCTGAGCCCCTTTCGGTGCAAAGCAATAGAGGGGCCAGGCAGCCAGCACCTCTGGGCTCAGGAAATCTGGACAATAAGCAGGGAGGCGCTCAGTTAGCCAAAGCTGGAAAGCGTGTTGTGACTGAAGCCTGAGGTGCAGACAGGGAAAGATGAAGAGAGAACTGTGCTTTTTAATCCCCAGTCCTCCATATAGATAATTTAAGTCCTGGTTTCAGGATTTCCCTGTCAGCCACATCCTAACCAAGAGGAAGATACGTTCCCCAGCTCCGCAGGTCCTCCCCCCTGCAGACACCCCGCTTTCCTGCAAAGGAAATTCAGGTGTGCAGGGGAACTGAGTGAAGTCAGACCTCCTCCTACGTGGAGCCAGGACATGCCAGGACATCATGCAGCAGCAGGGGCTATGAGTTGCACCAGGGAGAACCTGATAGCACAGAAAAACTACTACTCTAGAGCGCAGAGCCAATGACCATATTTCACAGAGAGTCACTAAGGGCGAGATGTTCTTAAATTTTACAGAAGTCATCACATGGTGTTTGTTCTCCACGGGCTGACCTGAGGCTGTTGCTCTCTCCTGCTTACTTCTAAATTGCTCCTCAGGGAGCACTGCTGTCCTCTTTGACTATTGACACAGCCACCTGGATGCAACCCTAATTGATTGCCCAATTTGGGATCCAAGGGTCTGATTTGCAGAATTCCCAGCTGTGGTTACTATTTGAGGCAAGCTGTGATTACAATATATAATGTCATTTCATACTTTAAGTTCCCCGAAGGAAAAAAAAAAAAAAAAAAAAAAAAAAAAAANAAACCCCAAACCACAGCAAGTTTGAGTCACCTCAGACAGATCCAAATCCAAAATCCAGTGGGGCTGCTTCTGATTTAACACTCCCACCCTTACGTACAGAACGGAGTTGAATATGATACTGCATGGAAGCTACATAGTTTTTTGAAACTGTGAGATATTGCAGTGATAAAATTTTGCAGGTTCAGAAAGAAATTGAGAACTCTCCCTTCAGAGAGAATTGAGTTGGGCACAGTAACAAGGCATCAATTCACATGAACAAGGAAGGAAAACAACATATTGAATAATACTACATTATATGAACAATATTCATCCAGCACTTTGAATGAGACAGTGGTCTTTAATTCTAGGTTCTCTAGTTACTCTGCTTGGAAGCATAATAATATTATTTTACTATGACTGTCATGTATTTAACAATAGATAGTCTGGTGGCAAGAAAGGGCCAGTTACCCATTGCAATCCAAACTTCCACAAAAAAGTCCCAAATTCCTCAGCACAGAACAAATACTTTAGGCTCTGTGCAACTGGGAGCAGGGTCTGCTATCTATTATAGACTTACACACGCTTCTGAAAAAAAGAAAAAAATCAGCTGGAGCTTTGCTTCGGTACAAAGAGACGCCCAGAACCGTCTATGTCGCTATCTGTGCCATCCTCCCCTTCCTTCAGCTGAGCCGTGCAAACACAAAGCCGTCTGTGCCTCCACTGCTAATAAGCAGCAGTTCACGAGGAGGTTGACTACAGAGGAGTACACACAGATCCCAAAGCATATAATAGAAGGGCAGCATTAATCTCCCCCTGTTACGAAATCAAGAAGTATGCTGTGCATGGACGTTGTCGGGGCTGGATGTTAAAATGCCTCTTCTTTGGAAAAGATGGTTTATAACTCGAGATTTTCTACAGACAGTTTTTTGAAATTTATTTCCTCATTGAAAAAGGCAGACTTTTTTATTGGAAGGAGAGAAAGAAGGGTTGAAGAGGGGCCTGCAGTACACATTTGAGCCAGATGTCAACTAACTAACTAATGGGGAGGAAGGAGACAATTTCTTCTTATGTTTCTCCCTGGTCTCTACTCAAGCTGCCATAAGAAAAGACAGCATGGCTGAAATACAAGTTAAATCATAGAATCATAGAATCATTAGGTTGGAA
>WAAD01028252.1:5711-31550 GCA_013389945.1 Fregata magnificens
CACAGAAGCCTGAAGGCCACAAGGACTCCTCAAATGTCATAGAAGATTCGAATATATAGAAAGCCCATCAGAGGAGGGCTGATTCCTCCGTCTCATGAAGCTGTCAGTGACTGTGACAGCCTGCCAAATAAATTTATTCCCCCATTGTAGACCATTAATTGTGATTATTAGCCCTTCAGGCTGACACAGATCCTCATATTACACATTGTCACTCCTATGATCTTTTTTCTAAGGCCAGGCTTTGCTGGATCCCTTCCTTGGGAGGAAAAGGCATAGTTGGGATTATCAGTGGTAGCAATCCATTGTCCAGAGGATAAGGGAATCGTGAAAAATGAACTGCCACAGAGTTCTTTGCATGGTCAGCGATCCAAGAAATGCCAAAGATTTTCTGTAACTTTGACATATAGCAAATTATTCCTTCCTGAATTTCTTGTGAATGTAGAGTGAGCAAATTTATGTAAAAAACCCCATTATGTCCTAAATCACTTGCATGACCCTTCCCGTCTCAATAAAAAAAAAATGAAAACCTTTATATACCAGGTCTTAAGAAGATGCTGTGCTACACAAACAGGTAAACTTTTGCCTCAAATCTGAGCCATGTTTTTAAGGTTTTGCTGATTACACCAGCAGTGTGAAATAACACCTTTTGAGAATTTTATGTCTGATTTATTCTTTTCTTCTTCATCACACTAAGAAAAATTAAAAATGTATCTTTCAGACCAGCCATATTTTCTGACATTCATTTTCACTCAGTAATTCAGTTTGGTTTAAATTATCAGCAAGAAATTTAACCATTGCAAGATAATTTGGAAATAATCTATTTCTGTATATGTTACAGAACTTGCTTGAAAAATTCCTGAAAACCCGGTTTTCAAGTTGGTGAGAAATATTTTCAATTGGACAATCATTTCCTCTATTCTTTCAACTAGAATTTAAGGTATATTTCAATCCTTAGTTCCTTCCCAGAATAATTTTATTTTTCTTGAGCAACACTCTGTATTTTTAGGTTAGATTATTATTTTTGGATCCCCACCCTGAATTATATGCATCATTACAGAATCACAGAATGGTTGAGGTGTGAAGGGACCTCTGGTAACCGTCTAGTCTAACACTTCTGCTCAAGCAGGCTGCCCCAGGCCTTGTTCAGTCATGTTTTGAATACCTTCACTGATGGAGACTCCACTACTTCTCCAAGCAACCTGTTCCAGTGTCTGACCACCTTCTCATGGGAAAAGTGTTTTCTTGTGTTCAGATAGAATTCCAATTTTTTTTTTTAATTTGGGTCCACTGCATTTTTGACCTGTCCCGGGGCACAACTGAGAGAGTCTGTCTCCATTTTCTTTACTTCTCCCCCAATCAGGTATTTACACACATCAACAAGATCCTTCTGAGCCTTCTCTTCACCAGGATGAAGAGTTCCAGCTCTCCTGATGTGAATGATGCTTAAGTCCCTTAATTATCTATGTGGACATTCACTGGATTCGCTCTAGTCAGTCCACATCCTTCTTGTAATGGAGAGCACAGAACTGGACCTTACACTCTGGATGTTGCCACACCAGTGCTGAGTTAGCAGGGAAGGATCAGCTCTCTTGACCTGCTGGCATTGCTCTTTCAAATGCAGCCCAGAACACCGCTGGTCTTCTTTGCCATAATGGCACATTGTCATGTCTCATGCTCAAGTTGTTGTCCATCAGGACCCTGGGGTCTTTTTCTGCAAAGCTGCTTTCCTGCTGTTCAGCTCTCACCATGTACTGGTGCATGGGGTTATTCCTCCCCAGGTGCAGGACTTTCCATTTCCCTTTGTTGAACTTCATGAGGTTCCTGTCAGCCCATTTCTGCAGCCTGTCGAGGTCCCTCTGAACAGCAGTACAACCATCTGGCATATCAGCCACTCCTACCAGTTTTGTATCATCTGCAAACAGGTTGTGGGTGCACTCTGTCCCACCGTCTTGATCATTAATGAAGATGTTGAACAGTTTTGACCCTGGCCCTGAGCTGGACTTCATGCTGTTGATCACAACTCTTTGAGCCCAGCAGTTTGGCTGGTTTCCAGTCCACCTCATTGTTTTATCTATCTAGATCAGTACTTCATCAGTGTGCCTATAAGGATGTTATGGGAGACAGTGTTGAAAGCCTTAGTTGAAAGCCAAGATAAACAACTTCCATTGCTCTCTTATCATCCACCAGACCAGTCACCTCACTGTAGGAGGCTATCAGGTTGGTCAAGCATGATTTGTCCTTCATAAATCCATGCTGACTTCTCCTGACTACCTTCTTGTCAGTCATATGTTTGGAAACGGTTTCCAGTATAATTTGCTCCATCTCCTTCCAAGGGATAAAGGTGAGGCTGATCAGTCTGTAGTTCCCCAGGTCTTCCTTGCCTTTCTTGGTGATAAGAATGGTGTTTTCTTTCTTCCAGTCTTCAGGAACCTCTCCCAGTCTCCATAGCTTTTAAAAGATAATCAAGAGTGGCCTCACAGTAACATCAGCCAGCTCCTTCAGCATTGCTGGGTGCATCCCAACAGGTCCAATGTACCTTTGCAATTCCAGTTTAAGTACTCCTAACCTAATTCTCCTCCACCAATGGTAAGTCTTCTTTGCTCCAAGTTTCCCCACTGCTCTCTAGAATTTGGGACTGAGGGAGGAAGGCTTACCAGTAAAGATCAAGCCAAAGAAGGCATTGAGTAACTTGGCTTTTCCATGTTCTTTACCACCAGGTCCCCTGTCCCATTTAGCAGCAGGTCCATGTTTACCCTATTCTTCCTTTTGTTGCTGAAATACTTGTAGAAGCCCTTCTTGTTGCCGTTCAAGTCCCCTGCCAGATTCAACTCCAGATAGGCTTTGGCTTTCCTACCCCCATCCCTGCATGCTCGAACTGCATCTCTAGACCCTTCTTGGATCACATACCCCTGCTTCCACCTCATTTGCTTCTTTTTTTCTTGTTCGAGTCTTGTCAGGAGCTCCTTGTTCATCTGCACAGGCTTCCTGCCACCTTTACTTGACTCGTGCACATTAGGATGGATTGTTCATTGGCTTGGAAGAGGCAATCCTTGAAAATCAACCATCTCTCCAGGACACCTTTTCTCTTGAGGACCATCTCCCATAGGATTCTTCCAAGCAAGTCCCTGAAGAGGCCAAAGACTTTTCTCCTGAAATGCAGGGTTGCAATTCTGATATTTGTCTTATTCTTCTCAGGATCCTGAACTACACCATCACATGGTTACTGCATCCAAGCTTTCAAGCATGACCAGCCCTTCCCTGTCTGCAAGTATGAGGTTTGGTAAAATATCCCCCCTTTGTCAGCTCCTCAATCACCTCCTGGATTTCTTGTGCCCTGCTTCATTGCCTTTGCAGTCAATATTGGAGTGGCAGAAGTTCCCCATGAGAACCAGGGCCTGTGACCATTTATTGTTAACAGCCTGCATTAATTCAGAAATAACTGGAAAGTTAAAATAGTATTAGGCTGGATATTTCAGTGCTACAGACTACTTCCTTGTTGATCGCAGGCTATTCCCAATAGGCTTTGTATCAAAATCTGAAGATCTGTCTGAAAAATTTAAAAATTAAAAAATTACAGATATATAGTCATCAAACTCTATCTCCCAGTGGTCTAAAACAAGAAGAGAACACATTATTCAACATCTTGCAAGCTTTGAAATTCCCATGATTTTTTTTTTTTAATTTGAATTGTATTTTATTTTTAGATATGTTGTTTCATAAACCTGTCTTTATTTGGTCTTGCTGAAACTCTTTTAAATGTTGATAATCTAGTTTCCCATGCCTTTTTTTTTCCTATTTATTATCTGACAAAAGCAAAATGCAAAGCTAGTTCAAGTCACTCTGACAGTGTAGCCTTCGAAACACTCATGTATATGATTAACTTCTCTCATGCAAATATTCCCATTGGCTTCAGTATGACTACTTTCATGAGGAAGTACTCAGTCTTAGTAAGGATTACATATTGCATATACCTGTAATCACGTTTTCTTTCGGAGAACAAATTCTGAAGATGAAAAAATACTAACAATAAACTAAATCATTTTACTGCCACTTCTCAAAAAGTGACATCTACATTTGCAGTATCTTAGGTTTGCTCAGCTTAGGGGTGGTATCTTGAAGTGCGGTGTGAATAAGTAAGGAATAAGCAAAGCCCCACCTGCACAGTTATATGCATAGCAGTTGCCTTTGGCCCTTACATATACCAAGCTCAGTTTGCGTTTCCTATGTAAGGGGAAAAATGTTTCAGTGAGTTTTAACTTCTTCTCTTGTTGTAGAAGAGCTGGGAACAATGAACACAAATATTATTGTACTAACTTATGTTGTCTCAGAACAACATCCCTGAGAAGCAAGAATGTAGTCCAGGTGGCACAATTTTGAATCTTTGGCCTTAAGTTGTTACAACACAGGAACACAATTTAAAATAGACAGTTGCTATGGGATCTCCAGCACCCTTACTAGCTACTGAAACAAAATAAAAATATCTTTATAAGCAGACAATTAAATGTAACTGTAGGAACTATTATTTACAGAAAAGACATAAATTAAGAACACAATTTTTGTCTAATGCCTATGAATCTGAAAATATCCAAAAGCTTTGCAGCAGAGTTTTCTTGTTTTACATTGCACAGAGTCTCTAGGTAAGGAGTTATTGTAAAAACTGTCACAAACTCACTTTCTTGCTAAACTCAATGGATAGAAAGAAATTAACTAGAAATGCTTCCAATCTTAAATAGCTTCTCACAGAAGATCAACAAACAATCACAAACTTATATGGTTTATATTATATCAAGGATCACTGAAACATGTGAATGAATACAGAGAACACAATGTGAAAAGCTTTGGAAAAAACAAGCTCTGAAAAACTGCCCTAAGCAAAACTGAAGTCCATTCTACTTTGGCAGTCTACTGATGTTTGGAATTATTTGACTTCACACATTTGAGCGATTTTATGAAAAAAATATGCAGAATAATATCTTTCACAATGAAGTATTTATTGACTTATATAGAGTAAAACTGGATTGAAAGTGTGAACTCTCAGTTGCATCATCTCACCTGTAAAAAAACCTTTACAATTTCTGAAATGCAGGTGCAGTCGGAACAGCTGAAAGTGCAAGATAATTTTCAGAATAATCTGTTCATTGTGATCTCATTTTGAATACAATTATTTTAGGATTATTTTGATAAATGTGATCTGAGGTTTAAACATGAGATAGGTTGACAAGAAAGATTAAAAAAAGATAAGAAGAGAGAAAACTGAGCTTTAAAAAAAGCACTTTAAAGTATATTTTTCAGCTATACAAGTATGCCATGTACATTTAATACTAAAAAAAAAAGGAGGAAAAAACAAAACAAAACAAAACAAAACAACCCCCCTCTTGTTTTCGTATATTCTCAAAAGAAAGAAAGAAAAAGTAAGCAACAATCTTTCCTCTTCTGGAAAAAAAAAGCGGGTGGAAGGAAGGGAGAAAATAAAATAACAGAAAAAATTAAGTTAAAAATGAAGTTTGTTTTGGTTTGATTTTTTGAGCATTATCTTTCCAAACAGTCATACATGACCAACTAAAAAAGATTACATATATATATGCATGCATGTATGTATGTTTGTATATGTATAAATGTAATATACACACATATATATAAATATACATATATACTTCTATATCACTGAAAACTCTTTTAAGAGTATTAGTTGACATATCACCTTTACACTAATCTATTCTGCTTTAGATATATAGATATATAAATATATAGATACATAGAAATATAGATAAGTATATTTATTCACACAGAAACATGCATGTGAGAGGCTGAATATGTACATATATGTATCAAACATATACACTGCATTTATTTTAACAGTCACTTTATATTTTTAGTGGTTGGATTGCAATTTAGGAATCCAGCATAAAGCTGCTTCGTCTCTGCAGAAAAGTTCTAAAAGGGATGACAAATATGTCTGATTTTCTGAGAAATGTCCACACAGAGTTCTTTTCTATGTCAGTGTAATTCATCTATGATGTACGTATTGAAGATTATATTTGTATGTATGTTTATAATACATATGCATCTATGTATGCAATGTATGCTTGAGAATTACAACATAGATAATTCAAGGTAGATATAAATATAACATATATATACTTTTTAATTATAATGATATAATCCCTCTATCCATAAACATGAGTCCAGCTGGTTCCACTAGATACACAGGTCCACCTTTTCCAGCTTGTCCACATTAAAAACAAAACAAAATAAAAGATCAGGGGAGGGAGATTATCGTTACCTACAAGATAGCCGCTGCCCAAGACAAAAGAGGTCTAATTCTCTTAAATGTTCAGATCAAAGATCCTGAAAGAGCATGTGCACCTCCTTGGAGGAGAGTCGAGGACACCATTTTGGAACCTCCATTTTCCAGGCTGCCCCAGGAGATTGATAAATGTCCATTTTAGTCACCCCTGAAAGCCTGGCTGATTTAGATATACATTCATGCTTACATCTCTCATCTTGTTGTTTTAGTAAGTTCCTCTCCCTTCACTAAATGGTCCACTGAATGCAGCCCTAAACTGGTCCCCACCATGCTTTCATTAGGTTAACTCTCCCTCACACAGACAAAGGGCTTTTGCATAGTGCTGGCACATTTATACAGAATAAAGGGACCAGTGAAGTAGCAAAGATCTCATATCCTGTACTTTGTAATGGAGAAATCCAATTTCAGTAACGAGTAACAACTTATAATGGTAAGTTGGTTTATATACAGTGTGCACATAGATGCACAGTAAACAGCCAGAATAACAGTATTATCTGATAATGCTTTCCAGTTTGACACACATGAAGTTTATTTCATGATCTAGATCACACAATTACATTTTGCAAAGGCTTGCTTCAGAATTATGCTTATTAATTTTATTAACTAGATGCAAACCATGCAGAGTTGAAAAAAAGAACTTGATGATCCTAATAACTTTTTTTTCAAATGTAGGAAAAACCCTCTGTTTTTCTTTACTCTGAGAAATTTCTTTTTCTTTCTTTAATCAACAGAATTGGTTTCAAATTGCCAAAGCAATCTTTTAAAAAAACCTTTTTTTTTTAATTATTGTTCATTTTGCTGCCCTGATTTTCCCTTCTTTCAAAAGCAGTATTCTGCCCAATTAAGCTATCTTTAGGCATAGAAACTTAGCAAATTATGTTTGTCAGGTAGGTTCTCCCAAGCTTTCAGTGCTCTACTTCCAGCAAATAACTGCAAATAACGAACACAATGACAGAAACAAAGAAGTTTCAGATTCAACAGAGGATTGACTGGCAAGGATTAGACATAAGAATATAAATTTCTAGCTTGGAAAATAATCATTAGTGATCAGTAACAAGATAGATGCTACAGCTAGCTAGAGCAATTACCATTGGGAAAGAAAATAAGTTAGTGAAAGAAAATTTCCTTCATCCCACACCTAAATAATTTGGGGCAATCTAAAGCATTGCCATTTCTGATCTCTACTTAGAGTTACCTTGAGGGCACCCAGCATCTGTAATGAATGGGCTCAAGAGCACAAAAGATTAGGCAGCACACTTCAGTCTCTGTAACAGAAAGTATTTATACTGGCCAAAGTGTTTCGTTTTGTCTTTGCTTAGCTGGTGGTCCTATCAAATGCCCTTGACTGCCAGCTCTGGAGTTATCAGTTCAGGAAAGACACAGACCTGTTGGAGTGGGTCCAGAGGAGGGCCACAAAAATGGTCAGAGGGCTGGAACACCTCTACTCTGAAGAAAGGCTGAGAGAGTTGGGGTTATTCAGCCTGGAGAAGAGAAGGCTGCAGGGAGACCTTATTGCAGCCTTTCAGTGCTTAAAGGGGGCTTATAAGAAAGATGGGGACAAACTTTTTAGCAGGGCCTGTTGTGATAGGACAAGGGGTGATGGTTTTAAACTAAAAGAGGGTAGATTTAGACTAGATAAAAGGAAGACATATTTTACAATGAGGGTGGTGAAACACTGGAACAGGTTGCCCAGAGAGGTGGCAGGTGCCCCAACCCTGGAAATATTCAAGGTCAGGTTGGATGGGGCTCTGAGTGACCTGATCTAGTTGAAGATGTCCCTGCTAATTGCAGGGGGCTTGGACTAGATGACCTTTAAAGGTCCCTTCCAACCCAAATTATGATTCTATGATTTTACAGCTTCATGAGAACAAGCCTTCAACAGCAATATTGGCTTGAGATTTTTCCTTCCACTCATCTTCTCCATGCTTTATACTTCCTTTTGCTGCAGCATACCATCACCAACATTTGTGCCAGCATAACTGTTTGTGTGGTGACGTTATGAACTGGATCAGGGCATCACTCTAGTTTGAAAAATGCTTTAAAATAAATGAATAAATTGTCTGACCTGGATTCTTTCCCTGACCCAGTTCGTAGCCCAGCTGCACAAGTGGAGATGGTGTCATAGCGTCAGCTAAGCATCAGTGGGCAATGAGAACACCTGAAGGTGGTACATTTGCCAAAGCCTCCATCTTGTGAAACTACCTCATCAGGTTATGAGTGCATGCAAAGCATGGCAGATGGTGTGTACCAGCTGAGACTAGGAAAAATACTGCTATCTCCAGTATATCCCAACATTTTCTGCCTGGAAATTTTTGGAATGTTTTTGTATATTTGTCCAGTATTTAATCCTGCTCAACAACCACATTTTCATTTTGCACATACTTCTGCAGTTCGCACAAAAGAAGTCCAATGTTTCTGTGAAATCCCATCTAAGACAAGGTGACTGCAGTGGCAAGAAGCCACTGAGGACAGGCAATCTGAAGGATCACACTATGCCACTCAGCTGCTGCATGCATGGCAGGAGGCACAGCCAGCTTCTTCCTGTATGCCAGAGCAGGTCTCCAGCACCAGGTCTGTCTTCCTGACACCCAGAAGAATGTTCAGTGACAACCCAAGTGGGAAATCTCAATCATTGGTCGTAAGCAGTAAAAACACTCCTTGAGGCAGATTCTTTCTTTCCCTGACCTCTGTTTCCATTTCATTGTGCATATGCTGTGCATAACCAAATATTTTGTCTACTGCTTCCATTATGAGATGATGTGCCTCATTAAAGGAACAAAAATTGCTCCCCCTGCAAGCAGGGACACGTGTCCAGGGATATGTGAAGTTAGAGAGTCTGAGCATTACAAGAGAAATGCTGGGTTCAGCCTCGTTGTTATCCTCTTGAGATGTAGGTATGAGTGAAACAGATTGCTAGTTACTGTGCTCAAAAATGACTGGTGATGAAAACCACATGTGGAAATTAAGAGGGATGAGAAAAAGAAATTTAGCCATTCAAATGCTACAGTAGAATTTCTGGTTTATGTGGTGCCCTTAATGGGATATTTGAGTTTTATACCAACATAATACATTTGATATTGCAAATCCTGAGAAGAAATAGTATTCCTCACACTATGAAGATTCATTGTACAGAAGAATAGCATGGTGTTTTGGGACTTCTGTCTTTTCCAGTGCTGCTTTGTAGACTGTAGTCACAAATGTTCTCTGGCTCACTTCACCCTGAAACAATAGGTAGAAAATGCATTTTTGAGAATAAACAGGAATATTTATCCAGCCACCTTCAGCTAACTGAATGCTGTTAACAGGTTCTTCACATTCAGGCTTCTTCTCTTGAACCTCGATTACCCAGAGAGCTTGATAAATCTAATAGCTAGACTAAGGAGTCTTTCCAGGTGTGTTCTTACCTACAAGGTGCTGTGCATCTCCTTTCCATTTGCACTTGCCAAAGCTGTTTTCAGTCTGGCATTTGTGACATTTTCCATTTTTATAACTCCACTGAAAAATTCTATTTACTATACTGAAAATATTCTGGCTACTTTGAATTCACGTTGCTAACCAGGGCTCTGCATATTTCTTACTCATTTACTTATTTCTCTGAGGCTCAAGACTGATAGCAACGTCTGTGGGTGACTGTTCACAGCAGAGCCACAGTCACAGAGGATTCGCAAAGGACAGACTGACACTAAAATTTATGCTTCCCAGTGGAAGCCCCTCTTATTGCAATGGCTGAATCAACACATACTGATGTTTGGTCATCACCCACACACATTTTTTGTAGACAAGAACTTTATTCATAAGGGGAACTTCATGTCCAGCCCGCCATAGGACACTGATTTTTTTTTTCATTCTATATATATCTTACCTATTAAAAAAAATACATTTGAGACACAGTTGAAGAAATCCAAAATACACCTTGGTTTAATCTTGGTGGTCATCTTATAGTCACTGTTTAACTGATGATTCTTATTACCACTGCTACACCTTTTATCTAGCAGTAAGGGTGGTGGCATGGGTGTTGCAGGTTTCTTCCCTGACATTATCTGTATTCCTGTATAATTCTTACCTTATGTTGCAGGTTGCTGCCTATATGCCATGTCTTGAGGTCTGACCACTGCTCAGTTCTCAGCAGTAGATACCAGCATGCTACCTATGCACCCAACTTTTTTCCCCCCCTTAAAGATGGCCATATCTTTACGTGGCTGCAGTAGAGGCACAGGGGGAAAAAATCCACCTAGAAGGCTTTATCAGAAGCCAGTCAGAGAAGTACCTCAGCACACTGAAATGCAGGCACTCCTGCCTTACAGCTCCCACTGAGATCTGAGATCTGAGATCAGTCAATGCTGCCAGAAATTGATATTGAGGGAAGCAACAGTTCTCCTCCCTGAGAGGCTGAATGGCGTAGCCTCCCCTCCCCTGAGCTCAGCAGCAACTGGGAGCAACTACCTCTTGCAATAACGAGCTGTTTCTCTGAATCCTGAACTCAGCAAGACCCGTTAGCCTCTGCCTTGCACTAAAGCTGGGAGTCTGCCAAGTGGGAGCCACACCACCACATGGTGTATCTGTAGGGTAGGGGAACAGGGGCAGGAGTGGGTAGGCATGGTGAGACACCCTGCAACAGCCTGAAGGGCACACTCAGAGGCAAACACAGAGGTAGAGAACACATGGCCACAGACACCACCAAAATCAGGAAGCAGGTTAAGGAAAGAGTAGCGGGGAGAGAATATTTCGAAGAATTACTGTGGCAGAGAGGAACAAAAAATTTGGAAAATAGAGTATGAATATCCGGATCACACCAGCTTCCTGTAACAGAAAAGCTTTCTAGAAATTTCTGAAAGAGCATTGCTGATTTAGGAGATCACAGATCACTAACACTTTTTTAAACGTGTCATTTGACTCCCCTTTAATGGCTGTCATAGTCCCTCACCAACATTTCATTCACTCTGCCTGATCATAACCAGACAATCCTCATGAGAAACAACAAAGTGAAAGCAGAAAGATAACACCCAAAAGGGACCTTCAGGTACTCTGAAGAACCATTGGAATACTGCATGTAATAGCTATCATATTGTTTCAACTTTTTTTTTCAAAAATTCTGTGTTTTGCAGTTTTAAAAAGATCAGAAGAATGAAAAGATATGATTACGATGTTGTAGAGTGTCAAAACGGTATTTTCAGATCTGCATAAGGGATTTGCATGCTAAGAGTGTAATCACCAGCAATTCCTTTTTGTACAAGTGGGTGTTCATATTTCCTACATAACTCTTAAACCCCAGCTCAAATATTTAAAGTGCTACTTTATTCTGAATTTGAAGCACTTGGATAAAGCATATCTATAAATAAGATTTGCCTCCCAAGTCATTCGGCACTCTTAGCTGAGCTCTGCACTTAAGCATTCTGTTCCTCTGTGTTAGTTTTCCTTAAAAATAACCAGTTTATTGGCATGATAGAGAAAAATCAAGAGGGTGAAAAAGGCCCACAAAGCAAGGCAGATTAAATAAAATGATACTGATTTAGCCTTTCATTATGGAACATGCTGTTAAGTAGGCCCCAAAGCATTAATCGTCTCCGAGGTTTTGTTTTCTCCCTGTCTGGCTTTAAAAGACTTAATGATCCCAGAACAACATGTTTTTAAATGATTTTTCTCTCCCAGCTAAACATCTTCAAGAAAAGATGTTGGCAAGGCAAAATGTTGTGAGCTGTTTTCCCTAAAATCCAGTAGTACATGTTGAAATATGTAATACAGTAATTGCCTAAAGGATTACAACCCCCAGAATAGCTATGAAAGTAGTTAGCTGAGATTACCGATTACTACACAACACTTTTTTATTTTACAATTTCCTTATGCTCCTTATGCCCCAATGAACACAGCTGTCCTTCTCTTCTGGCACTTGTCTGTTGCCACGAATCTAGAACACCACTTTCATATATATATATATTTTTTTTAACCGGAATCTGCCACAATAGGCTTTGATCCTTCCTAGGAATCCTAACTTGGGAACGTAACTGCAATACAACAAGAAATTTATAAATCAGATTTTCAGATCAGGTAAAATAGAGAACTTGCCCCTCTGTTAATAAAGCACTGTTCCTGGAATGGCTTAAAGCTTAGCTGTGCTAAAGGTGTACTGTGTATTTTAGGCAGAACCTTTTTTTCTCAATGTCCTTCTTCCCCATAGGTAAAATAAATACTTCTTGGCATTTGCTAACCTGTCATTTCAAATGGCTTCCATCTAAAAAATGAGACACACCTGGAACGATTTAGTTGCCAAAGTGAAATATGTCTGGACTGGCCAGGACACTATTCTACAATTATGGCTTTATTTAAATAAATAGATAATTCTGGTAAATGCATCTGGAGGCTTGTGAGTGGCTGCAATCAGCTATATACTTAAACATCTCTGCAAGAAAGCTACTTTTTCCCATTTTCTTTGTCTAAATATCTACAAGATGATCCTGAAGTTTAGTGGGTGCCATAGTCTTAACGAGGAATAATGAGAAACCTATCTGGAGTAAGAAACATTTCCCTGTTAAGCTCATATACATAGTGGTCTGCACAGGCTAGGCTGATTTTCTGTAGCTGAGAGAAGGAAGAGGGAGGGACTGCCTCAGCTCATAGGGAACCATCACAAGTTGTTTGTTACAGTAAGTCAAATAAAATTGTCAGTCTTGTTCTCACTGTCCGTCCTTCTCCCCTTCCCTGTTCCAAAGCCTTCTCTGCCTTCCCTAGAGCTGCCTTGTGTCCCTTCTTTTTGCTCTTTCACCTTAATGTGAAAACTCTCAGCAAGCATCAACAGCAGATGCAAAGAACTGAAGCACGCTTCAAGGAACAGGAACAGCATTTGAACTATTGCTGACCCTTTATTCTTGCCTCTCCTGGATAAATGCGTCTGGCTCTGAAAAAAAAAAAAAGGATTTTCTGGATTGCCAGTTAGTTAGCTGTAGAGCTATGGTACAAAAATCACACAATCCTTTCTCAACCAATTGAAACAGATTTGACAAATTCCATATGCAAGTGTGTATTATGCCTGTTCAATGCAGGCACATAGTTATTGCATATTTTAACATGAACACTTGTTGCAGGTTAAAGAACAGAAAACAGAGAGGGAAAACTCAGTGCTATAAAAAGCTTTAACGACAAGGTTGTTGAAACTACGCTGGGTCAGCTGCCAGTAGACAGAGAAGACAGGACAACCACTGAACACCTTGATTTAAGAGAATTGACAGAAAGAGGCATGGTGAGGTGGGTAGTTTTGAATTTGAGTTTCTTTAATCCCTGATCTCTCTGTGTGTCTGATTCTATCTTCTTTCTACATAGAGTTCAACTCATATCCATTGATTCCTCTTCTTTTATATATATTGGGTCTGATCCAAAATTGAAAGAAATCTAAGGAAATGCTATTTGATCCTATGGAATAAAACATATTCTGATATGAATAGCATAGGGAAATATATATACAACAGAGCTGCTTTAACTTCTGCATAGCTATCTGACAAGATAAGTCCTGAGGATACAATAAGCCTGAACAAGCCCTCTGCAGTCTCCAGTACTACTTTGGAACCTCTGTATCAGTTGTGACAGAGAGCTATTTCCTCCTTTTACTACTTTAGGTGCTTTACGGCCCATTTTGCTCTCTGTTTTTCTCCTACTTCTTCAACCTCACTCATTTCCTTCATTAAAAATTTGAAAGCAGTGTTCATAAATATGTCTATCATTTGAGTAATAAACCTAATGATAAATACAAGTGGTTGAACAGATTACTTCTTAGTTATGCTGGTGACTTTCTGACTTTTCTCAGAGAAAAACAAGACAGCTGATGCCTTTAATTTTCTATTTTAATTTCATACTTGTTACGATGTTTTATAGTTATCTTAAGAGCCAGTAAATTGCTCTTACAACAGAACTATATTACAAAGAGAATTATATGACATAGAAGAGGATACACTTATGCTGAGCAAAATAAGTAATGTATTATCAATGCTTTATGAATAGCTTACAAAATATTAAGAAAGTATATTTAGAGAACTTATGTGCAACAAATTCTTTACACATAAGGTCTTTATACTTTCTTAATTACAGTTTCTCAAAAATACTTTCTTACTTCTTGGGCTAAAATAAGACAGAAAATAAAAGTACTGAAAAAAATATAGTCTTCACTAGAAGGATAAAAATGTCATCATGGTGTGGGAGTCAAATGTATATTTTAATGTGTTAGGTTTAGTCAGACAGTATATAATGACTGGTATCGCTAAGAAAAAAGTCATGGTTTATGGAATAATTGCATATATCCTTCTACAAGACATTTACGTTAGTTCTACATAGCATTCTTACTAAAAACCCACACATGTTATGTATAAAATCAATAAAAATTGAGAACTGTAAAATGGTCTACTGTGAAATGCTCAAAAAGTTCCATCTCTTTTGCTCACAAGCAAATAAGTTTAAAAATGATAAGGGGATAATTTGATCATAATGAATAAGTAGCTGGGTGGTAAGAAAAGAATAGATATCAAAAGTTATAGAGATCAAATCTGCATACTGTAATGAAAAAACATCTTTATACGAGCTCATATTGTTGAACTCACTGGAGAACATCAGATAGCTAGACAAAATTCTGTGTATGGAGTCATACAATAGGTGCATGTTAATTGATCTAACATGCCACAAAATTATAACTATTCAAGTTTGTTTTCATTACGTGTCAAAGTATGTAAATAGGCCTTCTTTTTCAGGAGATTTAAGGATGCAGTTGGTCTTCACTCAATTCCAAGGAGAAATCATGCAAGATGCCACATCAGTTTTATTTACTGTTTGCAGAAGCACTTTAAAATGAAGGGAAATAGTGTTTTTTCTCTTTAGTATTTTCCCATGGCATGAAACTACAGAAGAATTTGATTAAGATTGTCAGGATTTATTTGTGTACTTGTTTCTAACGTGCCTCTTCATAGAATAGTTAATTTATCACTCAAAACCAAAACAAATCAATGAACAAATCAGGTAACACATTAAAAATTATTACTAATGAGGAGGTTACATAATACCAAGGGAAAACTTAAAAAAAACCAACCCTGAAAATAAGTTATTGCATGCCATAAATAAAATGGTCATGTGAGAAATCAGCTTATATTACTCTCTGAAATAGGATAAATATCTTCATTTTACATTGCCAGGTCCAGACTTTTCAGAACTTTAGGGATTTCACCAAAAACCACAATCAAAGCAGGCAGCAAGATGGGCTAAAGGCTGGAACTAAGGTGTTAGAAATTCTCACTGGCTCAGCCTTTAGAAGACAATTCTGAACATCTTGATGTGTGCCTGTTTGATAGTGACACCAATGAATGTGGTGCACTGTCTTTCAGAGAGAAATACTCTTATACTCCCCAGCCACAGTCCTGCTTAGCAACAGAAATGGAACATCACTGTCATTGGGGGTACAAATGACAAGGAAAAATATGCTCTATGCCACTTCAGACATATATCCGTAACCAGTAGACAATCTCTTTTTCCCAACACTTCTAAAGCGTCGTGGCTACTTTTCTTCTAGGCTTTGCTTTAATACATAATTGGATGTCAAAAAATTCCTTAGAAACTTGACTAATGAAAGCAAACTAACAGCTTTTGTAGAATTTGAATCAAATGAGGACAGGTATGGCACTGAGAAACACTTGCATGTTAGTAACTTTTCATCTCAAAACATTTCTCTGCTTCTATACTGGCTGTATAATCATATCTGACTGGAAACATTGGGAAAAAAAAAAGAACTCTGCCTTTCAGAAAGCTATTGGGACCTTTCTGAATAGAAAGATAAAACTAAAAAGGGGTTATACTATTACTCAGCTGAGAAACTGAGACAAGATACATCCCCTCAGCAAATTCATCATTTCAACTGGAAAAGCAAATTAAGCGGACAGGACATTTCCCCATTCTGTCTCAAACTCTGTTCCTGAGAATGAGTCCAAAAAGATCATCTGCTTCTACAGACTGAGTTGACAAAACGGGATGTCATTGCTACAAAGTGATATTCTCTGCCCAGCGTTTCCTCAGCCTGCAATAGCAACAGAGCTGCGGATCAGGCAGACTGGCTTACGCGTATCACTTCTTGCACTAGAAAAAACTCACAATCTCTTACTTCCATAAACTTTTAAAAGCCTGCATATTGGCTATAACAAGGAAGGAAAAAAGAGAAAAGACTTCTTATACAAGACAGAGGGACAAAAAGTAACAAAACCCAAAGGAAAGTTTTTAATTCCTGTCACTTTTAAAGCCAGCTTGGCATTAAAAGTAATAGCTAAGACTAGGCCCTTACAAGGTTCTTTGGCAGAGACCATAAGAGCCGTCCCATTCGCCTCTCCTTGCCCAGCTGGTTTCCCATTGCAGCATCCCCCCGGGTGGAGCAGGGCAGGCAGCAGCTGCCGCAGTCCTTCCCTGCACACACTCCCCATGACTTCCCCACAGAGTAGTGCAGATTTCCTAATGCATAATTTGGCCTTGGAGTAGAAAAACCTAAAAAATTTTGTATCTAGATTTCAATTCAGGTATGGATATAAAAATCTGTTCAGGCTCCTGTAATATCCAGGTCTTCTGCATTTACATTTCTGAGAAGAAAGTGCCCTGAGAACAAACCATCCCCTGATTTCTGGTATTTTGAAGGGGTTTTATTCACATGCGTTGGAGATGAATGGTCTAATCCCTCCACCTAACATCAGAAGAAAACATTTCTTCTGGAAGTACAAAAGCCAAGATAGTAGTCATTCTGCCCAACCCTTAAAGAAAAAGTGGGCTTATTTCCTCAGTTAACTAAAAATTGGTTTTTTTTCCACTCTGAAAGTAGCAGCTGACTGTCAGGAGTGTTACTTGCTTTGTCTGTGCCTCAGCCCTCGAAAATTCAACTTCTGTAACTGCCAAGGTAGCGTCAGTACCGCTTGGGAAGTAGGAGGAATGCTGTCCATTTGAGAAGCAGCAGCTGGATCTCTGTCTCTTCCAGCATCTCAGGCACAGAATGAAAGCAAGCCTTGTTCTGCAGAGTCCTTTGCACCCAGGACTTGGGGACCCAGCTCCCATCCCGGCACTTCAGTTCCCCAACTGGGAACAGGCTCTGAGCCGGCTCTCTTCCCTCCGTCCTCCTCCCTGGCTTTGAAAAACTGTTTTGTCTGTATTGCTGAGAAGCTCGAGCCAGGCCTTGTTTTATACCGTATGCAACCCAAGGACATTTTTCCATGGAAATCATAAATGTAAATGGTGTTTGGTTCAGCCTGAATATTTTAGATTCTGAAAATAGTTTCAGAACAGACATGGACTGTCCATGGTACAAATTTGCAGAATGTTTTCTCAGTTAGTCTGAACCAGTTCCATCTAATAGAAGTGCTACACAATGTAGCTGCAAAACCAAGCTGCACTTTCCAGTTAATAATACACAAAAAAACCCCTCCAAACCAACCACAAGAGGGAAAACAGGTAAGCAGTCTGTATTGTATTTACACCAACTCTAAGTGCAACTCTGGACAAGGTACTATTATTGCTAAAAATAATACCCCGTTTTGTTTTATGTTGCTTTTATGCTTCAGTCCTGACCTTGACATTAAACATAGCTTGTTGGGATCCTGAAGAATTTTTTTTTTATTAATCCAGTCACACCGAAGTTTTCAATTTATAACTTCTACTGCTAGCTTTCATTCTTTACAAAGGTTATTTCTATTGTTGGTTCTATATAGCAAGTGCTATTATTTCATATGATTGGTATTAGGATTTTAGAATGTCTTAAATTATAGTTTTCTGGAAACATAACTGATGATGGAAAATTAGTATAAAATGCCACAGTCTTTAACAACACTCTCCCTTACAGGTCTCCATCTCTTGACATTAAAATATTCAGCACATTCTGAATACTTCCTGCAGTTTGGGGAAAATTCAGCTTTTTGAATGTGGAAATTAAAAATTTGGTGATAGGGGAGAGACAGCAACTTAGCAAAAGGTACCACAGGTCATTCTAAGTAACAGCAATAAATGACATGCAACATTAGAAATTAGAACAATTTCATAACATCAATGGCCTTTTTATGAGTAAATTTCTCCTCTGTGGATTTGTGTACTGACCAGGAAAAAGATGACAAAAATGATCTTTTTATGTCCTTTTAAAATGATAAAAATAAGATAATCTCCAGGTGGTCTTTTTTTCATAAATCACTTTTAAGCTTAGTGGCTACCCTGTGTTGTGGTCTGACATCCTGACAATAAAAAAGTGCTTATAATGCTCCTGCCGGGTTTGTTCTAAAGCCTCTCCCTACTGTTAAGCAGTAAATCAGTGACTGACAGGATTCCTAACCTGCCACCTCCTGCCAGGGTGACATTAAATTTACACTATATACTGTAATCTCCTTCCAGCTACCTAATAAGGACAAGAGAAAAGTCACTTCTAGGTATCCCAGTTCCAAAGCCTTGGATAGTTTCTTCACAAAACTATACTAGTGGAGTGTTAGAAGGCACCTCATCTCAAACTGTTGTGACAGTCTGTTAAAATTACTCTCCCTTAATTAAAGATGGAAAAGGGTTTAAAATTATAAACATACAAATCACTGTACAATGTAGTATTCACTTTTGCATACCTGTAGAGGAATACATCTGTACCCCTGTACCACTGTGTCTGTACATCTGTTCACCTAGCAATATAGAAAATTACAAGCGTTGCATTGTCTCAGGACTGATGTGGCTCACTGCACCTGCCTGGTGGGAGGGTTACCCCTAACTTTATGGGAGTGATTGTATTCTGAGCGTGGCTGGTTTCCCCCTCCAGCCAGCTGGCCTCTGATACTACTGAGGCATAAATAAAAGGCTGTGATAAGATACTGAGCCTCTTGCTGTGCCGCTAAGATTTCATTAGCCTCTGGAAATCACTGGTAAACGCACTGTTCACTGTAGTGCCCTCTCTGCAGCTGGGAGGGAAAGAGAAGGGAGGGAAGCTTCAGTACCTACAGTAGTGGCACTGTCATGCCACAGGAGGGGTGCAGGGAGGGCTTCCAGCAGGATTTCCTGGACAGATGATCATCTATTTCATAGTGTCACAGGATCACAGAATGGTTGAGATGGGAAGGGACCTTTGGAGATTGTCTAGTCCAAACCCCCTTCTCAGAGCAGGATCAGCCAGAGCAGGTTACCCAGAATTGTGTCCATTTTCTTTACTTCCCCCCAATCAGGTATTTACACACCTTGCTAAGATCCCCCTGAGCCTCCTCTTCTCCAGGCCAAACAGTTCTAGATCTCTCAGCCTCTCCTTGTATGTCTCCTCATAACCATCCTTGTGGTCCTTCGCTGGAGTCACTCCAATATGCCTGTGTCTCTTGTACTGTGGACCCCAGAACTGGACCCAGCACTCCAGCGGTGTCTCACCAGCGCCAAGTTATCGGGGAAGGATCACCTCTCTTGACTTGCTCTTTCTCATGCATCCCAGAATGCCATTGGCCTGCTTGGATGCAATGACACTTTGTTACAGCTTATGTTCAACTTGCTGACTACACGGACCCCGGGTCTTTTTCTGCAAAGTTGTTTTGCAGCCAGTCGGCCCCCAGCATGTAGTGCTGCATGGGGTTATTCCTCCCCAGTGGCAGGACTTTGCACTTCCCCTTATTGAACTTCATGAGGTTCTTGTCAGCACTTCTCATAAATAGAACTTAGTTTATGGGTCTGTGGAAAATTATGGGTCTAGGCTAAGTACCCCTTGCAGGTTTTGTGGGAAAACTGAAAGAATATTATAGAGTGAAGCAGTCTCTCCTCTGTGCCTTTCTGTCTTACGTTACAGAACCTTCTTTGAACTAGACTGGAGCAATGACAGCAGCTCCACCAACGATCAGCTTTTGTCAGGCCAGCACAGACAATTTTTTAACACATTTTAAGAACAGAGCCGCAAACAGCAGTATTTTTTATTACTTTTACTTAATGGCGCTGGATACGGATTCTTACACCTCAACAGACTCCAACTGGCTCTACCACAGCTCCACTCTGATAAGTTTCTCCTCAGCCAAGTATCAAAGGTCAAAAGTCTAGATCCTCATTAATAACTCAAATAACAATTTTATGGTGTTATAAAAAAGAAAAGAAGAATGAGGTGAATATCTACTGTTTTAGCAGCTATACAAATCCAGAAACTAAGGTAAGAAAATTCATTACTTCGATTGCACGACTAAGCACTATAAGAAAGAAAGTATTTTCTGTATGAGCTGTATCCAGTTTAGAATCAGCTCTTCCAAGTGCCAGTCAACACAAACATAAAGGTTTGGCCTTAAATCCAATAGTCTTAATTTATTTCAACAGAATCCAACAGCAGTAAAGTTAAAGTGAGAACTGGGCTTTGACTCTTGTTTTTTCATGCCATGCTCAGCAGATGGATTTACAAGGACTATTTTACAAGCAGGAAGAACCTTACACTTCCCAGTTGTGTCCAGGCTAGAGATTTTCCTGGGATGAAGATGAAAGAACCTTAGATCTGTTGTGTTTTCAAGCAATTCTGTCCAAAGCCTGTTTAATCCTTTTGTTTCCCACCAGAAAAAGAAAAGAGGAAAAAAACGGATTTCACATCCAAGCCCATTTAAAAAATTATGCTGAATAGCTATACTGGTTAATTACACTGGGTATGGATCCAACTTGAATTCCAAACCTTTCAAGGTTACTTGATTTATTTTTTTCCATCTGGAAATGTTTCCAATTCTGATAGACATCTTCAATAAGTTATAACATTGATCTATATATCTATATTTGAGCATTAAAACTGTGAATGTACAATGTGTTTATGTGTGCACACATGTATGAAGTTATTGCATGCAATCTCACTTTGGAATTCAGCCAGCTCCTAAATAAGATTTTTCTTGACTTCAGTCAGGCTTAAGAAGAATACACATACATTTTCTACATGCATACATAGATACATATGTGTGTGTATATATACACACATATACACACACACTCATACCTACCTATACCTATTCATGCATACATATATACACAGTATATGTAGTGTGTATATATAGTTTATAATTATACATATTTTCTTCTACATTTATAGATATAAAGAAAGAGAGAGAGGAAAAGAAGGACAGAGACAGAGTACTGGGTGAGTGAGAGAGTGGAGAGAAGCCTTCATGGGTCCCAGGTTTCCCAACCTTCTAAGCCTTTACAGGGTAACTTTGGTTTAGAAGAGCAATATGTTGAACTATTTATTTTCCCACCAGGACAACAGCAGGCTTTTGATGGATGTTTAAATCCTATTCTTCTTCAGCAGCAGCATCTGTGACACAAGATCTCTGGAGGAAGCAACTTTTGGAATTCGCTCATACTTCTGTCCGTCTGTTCTTGCAATGTGATACTATATTGCATTTTATCTTCAGCTGTAGTTCCCTCATGATTTTCTTCCATTTTTCCTTCATCTTCCAGCTTTCCTTCCTCCTTTGTCCTTCTGCAGTCTCCTTTCCCTCATAAATGTACAAACCACTTTTTTTTTGGTCTTTTTTTTCCCACTAGGTTCTGTACTCAAGAGCTTCAAAGGGAACTAAGCACAGTTATCAATTATGCTCATTTCTCCATTTGAAAGCAGAGGGCAGAGGAAACATGAGTGGAGGTCTCCCTTGAGACAGAACTATGAACCTGGATCATGAGACTAATGAGAATATATGAATGTGGACAGGAATAAAATGTCATATCATTGAGTAAAAACCAGGGTTTTACAAGTTTAGGAAGTAGAGCATAGAATAATCTCACTAGTATTTCAGGTGATTTTTTTAAATTTTTTTCATCCTAGAAAGATGATTTTTTTCCTATAAACAAAAAAAGCAAGACAAAATGTTTCCTGATCTTTTTTCCCATGTAATCTAATTATTTTGTCAACTTCAGAATTTTTTTGGAAGCTTTATGCCTTTTTTTTTTTTATTTTCTCAAAGAACAGTACCTCAGGGGGTCATAACCTTGAATATCTATATTAATTTTTTTTTCTTGTGGAGTTCATGCCTCCACAATCTTGATAGTAATTTAACATATTTTTATGTAGCTCTATTGGGGTTTGTTCTCTAGAGTTCAAATCTTAGGCAACAGCTTGCTGTGATCCTAATGAAAATCTGTATCTGTCACTCTGCAAAAATTGCCTAAAATGGCACTTCAAAAACTAATACTTCAGCTTTCAGAAAATATGCAAATAGAGATCCTAAATGTAATATGCCATAATTTTAATGAAATCAGCTGCTCAACACTTACATTTATGGAAATAAATACATATTAAAAATGTGCACTGGCTCTCTAGGCTAGTGTGTGATGTTTTTTCTGCTGCACTCAGTAACTGTAAATTCATGTCTCAGCTCTATGAGGTGGATCTGAACTTAATGAAATAAAGTGACAGTTTTCTGCATCCTAGGTTATATAAACTTGACAGGAAAGTTTCTTTGTTTATGTATATGTCTGGAGATTATATAAATAAAGTGAAAAGGAAAATACTAGGTTAAGACAAATATCCTCCTCACTATTGAGGATAAAGGCAATAACACTATGTGTATACCTTTTTATTCAGTAGTATCTACCAGGAATGGAATTATTCATAATACAGACTAGAGAACAAAGCAAAATAGATCCTTAAAAATATTAAATGCACTAGAAATATCAACAGCAGTGTAATATCTTCCTTTGTTAATCTGATATTACACAGTACCACCCATCTGATTTTTTTTAAAAAATTCAGCTTAACTATATTTAATTAATTCAATGCAGAGCCTATGCAAATATGAAACAAATCCAAAGCAATACTGCTATCTACCTTTACAAAAATCAAAAGCTTACATAAACAAAGCCAATATATGACAGTCAAGTTCCCAAACTACATCAAAACATACAAACTGGGAACACTAGAGCTGACTGGGGAAAATAATTTTTTTTGTGTTTTTTTTTGTCTCCCTGTGACCTAAAATATAACACGTAATCCAGTCCTGTCACTCCTGAGTTATCTGGTAGGAATGCTCCTGAATTACTGTAAATAGCTTGCCATTCCGAATAGAGACAGGTGCAAAATTCAGTCTAAAATGCAGGCTTGTCCTTCTTACCCTACAAGAATCGAGTAACATGTATGGCTATACTTACTGAACAAAAATAGTCTTTTCTCCCACGGAAGCACCATAAAAACGATATTCATAGTGAATTTTCAAAAGTACCAAAGAAAGGGTAGATTTTGTTCATTTGAGATTTAGAGATACTTAAAGCACCAAATGTTTTAGTCACAAAAATTTCTCATAGTTATTATTATTTNTGAGACAAACTGAGGAAGAAGAGAAAAGAAAGATAACTGTGGTTGAACACCCAGATCAGGGGCCTCAGTGTGCCAGAAGCCAAGCACTTGACAAGCTTCTTCTAAGCATCACAGGAAAGAAGATATTTGGTGCGGTTTTGTAAAAAGCTAATTTCTACAGCATTGCAGACGTTTATGGGAATATTCCCTTAAATATACAGGACAGCCTGGGAGGAACTATACATATATTTTTTTAAAAATGTCTTAAGTGAACAATATGGAGTTACGGCCATGGATAACCTTATGCGGCTGTCCGTCTGAACAGTAAATGAGAGATGAAAGGCTGTGAGCAAGATAAGCAGCATAAACTTGATTTCAGATGAAGGGTATAACTAGTAAAGGGATGTATAAGTATGAATGATATAGTCAAAGTTACAGCCTGAGAAAATGAACCTGGATCACTGTTTTGAAGTGGACTCTTAAGTGGGGATAGTTTGCCTTTGGTAGGATCAAAAGGAAAGAAATTACAATGCTAAAGAGAGAAAGGGAAAAGGAAACAAGATTGATTTCAACTAATTTTAGACATCTGCAGCATGAATATTTACATATGAGCTAGTCCTTCAAGAGATATAGGAACTTTTTTGGGGGAGGAAAAAAAAGTTTGATTGGATGTCTATTTTAGCAAAAATTCCACTCTATAAGTAACTATTTTTCTACACTGACTAAGAAGGAATCCAAAAAAAGAACACAGATGCAGATGTCTATACTGCACATAGGTGCTTGAAATCAGACAAATACCATCCAAGAGGATTATATTACGGGGAGTAGGGATGAATTGAAAAGCTGTGTCTTAAAGATATTGTACAAAAGGGAGACACACTATTTAAATGTAACATATACCTGAGGACCTAGAGAGGATATCTGAGTCAGGTGTGCTGAATGACAGACGTAGGCACTTCCCCCTCCATGGAGATTTAGGAAGGAAGAACAAAAGCTCTTTCAATCTTCCTTAAAATATTTGTTTAGCTGCATTGTGCTAGGTGAGGTGACTAGATAGTCATGAGGAAATATTGGAGAAACAGTTCAAAATCTTGCTTTAGACAGAAAGAGATTGCTCTACTGTGAAGTGGCAGATTGGTGAATTGTGGTTGAATTAGTATGGAGAAGATTACCCACGTTTAGAAAAGGAAGGAGAAAGGACCACAGGCAGAGCTACATGGAACATCCACAGAGAGAAGAAGGGATGAAGAGAAGTCTCTACAGGACATGGCAACAGAGACTTAGAAAAGGACAGAGTCACCACAGCAAAAGAGGACATTGTTTCAAGAAAAAACGGATGGCAATGTTGAAGATGGATGACTGCTGACGGCAGCCAGAGCAGGGAATGAGACTGGAATGTTGGTTCTGGTATTTGCCATCGGAAATGAAAAAGGTAATGGGGCTTTTATAGACTGCAGCGCACAGCAGCAACACATGAACAGGTTTTTGATGGAAATGAGAAATTAAATTGGCTTTGCACTAAAAAAAAAAGGGGAAATGGAAGACTGAAGCAATGCAAAGGTGTGTTTGAGCTTTTTTGTTTCTGTTATTTGGGGTTTTTTTTTAATAAGATTGGAAAAATAGAGAGCATGTTTGTAATGTGAGACAAAAAACAGAAGTCAAAGACGTCATAAGTGTCACAATGTGAGGTAAGAAGATGGGATGAGACTCTCTAGACCACTTTGTGGAGCTAGAGGAGAACAGAATGAAAAGCTTCCTCATCCTCAACATTCGAGAAACATGAGAGGGTGAGAAGGAAAAAAAAAGATCAAAGAAAGAGAATAGACACACATTTTATCTCCTTTTGCTCAAAAGAAATTGGCAAGGTCCTCTGAGGAGAGAAAAATGAGGACAGAAGGAGGTTGTGAAGAATGAGTTGAAGAAAATAGAAGCTGTTATTTTAGATATGGAAACCAATTAATTTGGAGAAGTTGATTTATTTTAGCAAGAAAAATGTTAGTACTGACTGAAGAATGTAACAAATTTGTAAGGAAGTAAGCCTCCTCCAAGAATTTCGTCCAGCAACTTTCATTCTGAGACTATCAGTGGAGGAACTGGATGCTGATGGTTTTGCAGGGTGAGTAGTTGGGTAAGGCATTTGGGCAGGACATTGGGTCATCCAGAATTTTGAGTCCATCTGGCTGCATACTCTTCACAAGTGAATACACCAAAACCATCTAATGGGCTGTGAACATCCAAAGGAAGGTTGTATGGTTGGGTTTTTTGTTTCTTTTTTTTTTTTTTT
>WAAD01028253.1:17592-46120 GCA_013389945.1 Fregata magnificens
CAGGGCCTAGTTTAGGAGTCATGGTGGTGTTAGTTGGCGGTTGGACTTGATGATCTCAGCGGTCTTTTCCAACCTTAATGATTCTATGATTCTATGAATATCCCTTTGGCCAGTTTGGGTCAGCTGTCCTGGCTATGCTCCCTCCTAGCTTGTTGTGCACCTGGCAGAGCATGGGAAGCTGAAAAGTCCTTGACCAGTGTAAGCACTACTTAGCAACAACTAAAACATCGGTGTGTTAGTATTATTCTCATACTAAATCCAAAACACGCACTATACCAGCTACTAGGAGGAAAATTAACTTTATCCCAGCTGAAACCAGGACAGTATCTTAAATATTTACAGAAGTGCTTCTTAATCAGTTAATAGTTAAATCAGCTAATAATGAAATGCTAGTTTTGCCAGACATTACCAGCAGTCTAAAGAAAAAAGTTGACTTTCCTGTAGCAAGAAGGTAAATTCACCTTGACTATTCTATATAATCAACGGCCTCCTCTGAAAGAGCAAGTATATCAGAGTGTGATGAGAAATCTCTTGGATAGTAGATAGCTGGACTCAGATTTCGAAAAGGATTTGTCCAGTTACTTTAGTTTGTGACTTCTCTGCTGAAGGACTTGGACCATGTGTTTAAGTGCTCTGCTGAACATGAGAGCAACAATCTCGTATTTTGCTTGTGTGCTTGACTAGTTAATTGGTTTTGTTCCTTCACACATACCAGTTGCAAAATTAAAACATCTGCCTAGTTTTGATCTGATACTATGATCACCATCATTATATCTGAATGCTAGCTACTTTCCACTTTGAAGCAGATCATGGCTTAATGTTGTACCCTTACGAATTCCTCTGGTTTTCATCTGCTACAGAAGGATTAAACTAAGCAACTGATTAGTATATGATCTTCATTAAATAAGAATCATTCATTAAATAAAAAAATTAAAGCAGAAGAATTTAGGTAGATTTCTCTTTCTTGCCTGTTTTCTCAGCCTTGAGATCTCCATCCTGCATACTTTGTTCTCAGGATTACAAGTCTTACTAGGACTGGAAAAAGTCTTTCACCTTTGGAGACATGGTGGAGATGATAGATTTCATTAAGCATCCAGGTGGGCAGAGGGAATTGGATTGATATTGTTTTAGAAAAAATAAGATTGCAGATGTGAAAAACAGACAATTAAGTAAAAGAATATATTTGCTGGAATATTTTACTCCACAAAAAGCACAGATGAGAATCTCACACACACACAAAAAAAAGTCCTTTAAGGTAGGAAAAATATTTTTAATATTTTTAATAGCAAATCTGTAAGCTTTTATTTATTTACTGCTAATACACTAGGATGAAAATACTAAATTTTAACTCAGCTTACGAATTTCAAGGGTACTTTAAGGAGGCATTTCCTTATGAGGCAAATCTTCTCTCCCACACCCATAACACAGACTTTTTTTCTTTAATCTCTTTATACTTGAGATACATTTAAAATACACTGGTGTATATGTATTTAAAAGATTTACTGAAACTTGGCTAAAGCACAACCATGTTAAAAATATGAGGACATACTGGAGGAGTGATTAAAGAAGAGGAAAAACATGAGGAGAACAAAAGCACAGAAGCTATGAAAGAACAAGATTCAAGAAAAGAAGAATGCTGAAGTGTGCTGAAGGCATAGGAATGATGAGACTGAAGTAATGGTTCTGCTACCTGGTGAGGAAGAGGTCATTTGAGTGGAGTGCCAGAGACGAAAGGTAGACTGCAGAGGGACTGGGTGGGGATGAAAGGAGAGGACCTCCAGACAGCCATTAAAAACAATGTTGCATGAATTTAAGAGATTAAAGCAATAAAAGGGATGGTGCAGTCACTGGAGAGGTAAGTCAGGTCAAGTATGTTTCCTTTTCAGCCAGGGAAACTAGGACATGTTTACCTTGCAAGAGAAGAGTACCAAGAGGAATTGAAATATTGAGGATAAAAGTACGGGAGAGAGAAAAAAACGCACCAGACAGATCAGCATGAAGTTCGAAAAGAACCAGCAACTGTGTCAATGGAAGAAGGGAAAGAGAGGGCAGGAGTCCACTAAAGAAGATAAGGAATCACCAATACTCTCATACTAAAAATCACAAAAACATCAAGGTACTGATTCAAACAGCTTCAATTTTACCTAGCCTTTGCATTTGCTTTGTAGCTTTAAGCCTTCAAAGGTAGGTAGTGAGGAACAATGAAATCAGGTGAAACACAGAATTTAGAGGGTGTGAGCCAGCTGCTGACCAGGCTGACAACTCAATAACAAAAAGACCAAAAGTCATGTCAGATGAGGCTAATGGAAATGAGGGAGATAGGGAGCATGTAGCTAATGCAGGTCTATCTGAAGTCAGTTAAAAGTGAAATGAGTGTTATGATAATAATAATAATAAAAAAGGAACATACTAGAACTTCCAGAATCAGGCCTGAGAAGTATATTATGCAAATTTTTTAAAAAATGCACATACAGGTGAAATTGCAGAATATTCACAGTATGTCCCAGTGATTTTAAATTCCTGCATGTTTTACAGTGTAGGTTATCCAGGAAAAAATAACTCTCCCTATCTGTATTCTAAAGATATAGAAATATATATAAAGATAGCTATGTTTCTTACTGGAATTAGAAATTATTAACAATAGAAACACTAACGTCAAAAAGATGTTTACGTGAATAGCAACCAAGATGCAGTCTTGTTTATTTGAAATACAAAATGTGCAATTCCTGTCTCTATGTATTCACATTCTAAAAGCAGTAAGAAAAAGAATCTCTTGGAGTGAAATCCTGGTACTAGTAACTTGTTTCAAGTTTCAGATAGATGTCAATGGAACCAGTGAGGTATTAGCAGTTCCCTCTGTTATACATGTATGTGTTTAGTTGTGCCTTTAGTTGTGCCTGTGTAAAGGAGAAACTAATTCTTCCTCCTTTGAACACAAACCATGAATAAAGATACATTTATTAGATATAAACCAACTATTCTAAAAGAACACTTACGGTATTGCAAAACTAACTCAGGCCTCAATATTCAAACTCCTGTGCATATGCATGTTTCATTGACATGGTGATATAGTATTTTTTTTTCCATAGAATCTCTGCTGCATTCAATCATGTAATGGGCGGTGCTTGTTTAACGACAAATTACTCAACATCCTCTTTCCTCCTCATTGTTAGACCCTTCAAACCATTTTCTGAAAACAAATTGCAACATCTCATCAGCTTTTTTTTACTTCATAGCTATCAATAAATTGACTTCTGCACCACTGTGGGACAGGAGTGCATTACTATCCCATTCCACAGAAGAGGAATAGAAGCACAGAAAGAAAATTATAAGTATCTTCTAATTTCAGGTGTCTAAATTTACAACAAGCACTTGATATTTTCAGTGATATGTTCCCACTGGTTACTAATCAGACTTCAAGATCTGAAGTTGAAAACTTGAAAATAAGGAATCATTCATTAATACACAGCAAGAAAGCGGTTTTAGAAACTACTCACATAGGTACTCGCTGGCAGAGATGGACAAAATCTAGCTCTCCAGGGCAATATTTGATTTCTTTAACCGTGTCCTCTATTTTTTTTTTTCCCTGTACTACTTTTTCAGTAATAGTCACCAATACAAACCCACAGACCAGTAACTATCTCCACAAATTTTTTTAGATGAAGGTGGGCTTTTCATTTTAGGAATTGCTTACTGACATTCTCCTATTTCAACAATCATTAAAGTCATGTGCATGCAGGCTCAGCCCAAATTAGACCATACTGACCACGCAGATCTGTACAGATTTAGTGTTTTTATGAAAGATTCATAATAAATATGCAAATGCAGCAGAACTCAAGCTGTGAAATTCCTAATGACTTCTGATATTTCTACAATATTAATTAAAAGAGCATTAAATCTATTGTTTTAGTGCATTTTATACACTTAATTTCTATGATTTTAATAACAATGAGTTGGACAAAATACATCAAATTAATCATGGCTAAAAATATAAATTATTCACAGATTTCTGAAACAGAGTAACTGAGAACAGTAGCAAGTTATTGTCTACAAACTACACAGTGAGACACTGTGCTTGAAAAAAATCTCTTTTTTCTAACATCAGAGGAATGGTGAAACATAGACTTACAAGCATCTTTAAATAAATATAGACTCTTCTACGCCATTCTCTCTGACATTTCACTCAAGTCTCAACTCCTTGCCTCAGACACAGGCATTTTTCCTTACATGCTTCATCCAAACACGACTTTTCCAGATACCATACTCTGTTTCCCAGCTTCTCCCCTTCTTTTCTGATACAGTCATTTCCCCATTTCTGTCCCTAATTCCTTGATCCATGTTCACTTTCCCAGATGCCCCATTCCTGCATCTGCTTTCCCAAAACTGGCTCCAACAGTTGCGCTCCTGCTCACATCTCCCCTTCGAGGCACTACCCGTGCCCACCCACTAACAACAGCCTCAGTCCCTTCAGTCCCTTTGTCCACCTGGGTCTCCCCATCAGATCTACGCACCTGAATGCCTTCTTCCCTTCTCTTCCTCCTCTTGTTCAAGTTTGTCTCTCAGCCTTCCAGTGGGATTTCAAGGATGTCTCCCATGTCTCCCTGCTCCAACTCACCTCCCATGAAAAGGGCCAAGATTGCTCCCTGAGTTTTTCGGTCCCTTTAAGGACTGTCCATTTCCTCACACCTCAGGGTGAGCTGTGGTGGCCTCTCCCCTGGGACCCACAGACCTCTCCTCCCAGTCACACCTCAGAGAGAAGTGTCAGTGGCTGCAGGAGAGAGGGAAGGAGACAGGACTCTCCTACAGCCTTTCTCTGCTGTAGAAAAGAAGTTCAGCTAGCTCGACAGTAACCCTCAGAGATGGTGTGGGTTACTTTGGAAAACAGAGAGGCCACGCAACAAAAATACAGAATTGCTGAGATCAGGCCTGGGTACAGCAAGAGAGCAAGAGGACTGCAATGAATAATATTTCATTATTAATAGTGTCAATATCTAATACACCAGATTGTCATTGGTATTATGTACACTGAGAGTGAGGATATGAATGTATTGTCTTTATAATGCTGCCCATTACTTAGGATAGGAGGCTCTTACTGCCAGCACAGAAGAGTTTGTCTCCTCCTTTTACTTGCTTTTGGTTCAGGTGCCTGAATCTAGACTCAGCATGACCCAAGGAAAGCCTCCCTCCGCCCCGGCGGGCCACACTCCAGGCAGCCCAGGGCTCCCACTGCACCAGTGCTGGCTGTGCCCCGTGCAAAGCTCACGCCTTCGTCAGCTGTGCTGAAGAGTCCTGGGGAAGGCCAAGAGTGCCACCCTGTACAAAATCCCTGGCAAGGTTCAAGTCTCTCCTCTGCAACACATGCTAGACCTTTCCAACAAACAGCTGCCAGAACTATTACTTTTAAGTGGGTAAAGCTCTATCTTTTTCCCTGCTTTTTGTCTTGAAATCTGCTCATCGGTTTGGACCAAAATGAGTCAAAACTGCCTCGAGGTGGATTAGCAGCTGAGCACTAATCCCTGTGCCACAGAGCCTGGAAGTAAGTAAGAAGGCGAGGAGAGAACTTCCTCCATTTCACTGCAGATCCAATTGTGTTTTCCTTGGGTATTTACTCCATACATAACACTTGTACACCTACAAAAGCTATGCATCCATTTCGACAGTAGTGGCTGCATACTGGATCAATAACTGGTAATCTAAAGAGTCTCAAAAGGTTTGCTTCACATCAGCTTTACGTAAAGACATGATGTTAATTTTTGTTTCTTTGTTTTCACTTCAATCACTCTCTTTCAGGACTAGAGGGTGCATGGGCCTAAAATTAAGGTTTTTTTCTTCTTTATAGGGATATTTGGATTGCTCAGCAGAGTAAGAGAAATGCCATGGAGTTTACTTCCTTTGCTAAAATAAAAATAATGAAACATAAAGCACATTCTCCTCAAGACCAGCAGACTAGAGTTGGTCCTCACAGCATTAGCATTTTTTTCTTCTCCCCACAGCATTCCCTGTTTTCAGATACTGAGTGTATACTATTTTCTGAAGCATATTTTCTCTTAATCATTGCACAGATTTATATAAAAAGTTTTGGTACATGTTCTTCAGTCACAAAACCTAACCTAACCTCCCATAATCACCCTGCTATAGGCATTTTGCTTTGCCTACATGCTCATGAAAAACTAACTTAGAAATTTCCGGATATTTCCATTATTGTCAGTAAATTCTAAGTTGTCTTAGAAAAAGAATCAGGTTTCTCTAGCTCCACTATTGTTTTAAGATAATAGTCTATATTTTTTAATTTAGTATTTGAAGGTTGAATAATTTAAAGTAGACTTGTCCTATGACTCACTAAGGGTTAACAATTCAAAAAGCAGTAATTAATATTCTGCAAATTCCACTGACAATTCCAATTATATAGAGCTGTATTCTCATTTGACTACACCTCAGATTATGAAGTGGAAGGAAAGGCTGTACTCCTTATTCTCACTTTGTTTTGGGCTCAGGAGGAATAAAAGGGTGGCTATATATTTATATCATTGTGATTCCATGATTTCTAACTCCCTGACTGGAATGTAAATGATCAAAACTAATGTCAGGCTTTCTAAATTTTTGCTTATCTTCCCCATCATTCAGAATAAGAAACGGACTTCGGGACCTCCATAGAACTTGGCATTGTCAGTCTATTTTCTCCGCTCACAAGTCTTTAATGTTATTTCCATTATCAGTTTTGATATGCATGATCTACATCTGTTGAGATTGGACAAAAAGAAAAGGAATTATGAAACTTCAAAATGGAAGCTCAAAATTCAAAACACACAAACATGTAAAAAACAGATATTCTGACAACCAAATATTTTTAAGAAAATATATTTTCAGTGTGTGTTTTCTCTGAGTCAAACATCAAATCTTCCATATGAATCCAGAAATCTTTTTTTTTTTTAATGACTGTCTTCATAAGGTCCTAGTTACTTTTCAATACATACAGTGAGCAAAAAGCAGGGATTCCACGTTGTGTGTGTGTGTGTGTGTGTTTCAGCTTATTGGATGAAGTCTTGTTGATTTTGTGAATTTATTCTTCTGCATTATGCTAATTTTTACTCTGCTGTTTGCCTGGCTCAGGCATTCGTTATTTTGTTAAGCACAATAAAGCAAAAAACATTTTCTTTCAGTATTTGAGTATTATTTCAGGAAAGTTGATACAATTTAGAATCTGAGAACAAAGCTGCAAAACTGTCAAACCTGAAAAGTGTTTCACATTAGTTTATCAAATACTTATGATCAAATTATTTACAAGCAAAATTAACATCTTTTCATATATTTTCAGCTATAAATACTAAGAAAGAAAAGTTGTCAATAAAGATAAAAATCGGTAGAACTTTAAAAATTCCACAGAGTCACTTTTTAATCTCACACAAACATTAAGATCTCCAGTGAAGTCAGCAGGATATTTCCAACTTATGTCAGTCAATGCTCTGCCTATGAAAAGTAATAATTTTGTCTTCCAGCATATCTAAAACAAACATGAAAATATTTCATAATTATAATAGTCTTACAATTATTTTGATAATTATTACAAGAACAACACACTGTGTACATGCCTGAAGTTCAGGAAGAGCGCCAGTGTTTTGTGGAATTTGTTGATACTTCATTCATACCCAGTGATACATTATGCTGGTTCTTGAAATGTTTTCATAAAGTTCTTTTATTTCCATTAAATCCTAAGGCAGCGTAAAAATATAACAAAATCCAAAATAAGTAAGTAGTCAAAAGTCAACTAACAGAATTCTGAGTATCTATAAACTGTCCTGAATATTCATTAACTGCTCCTAACCTCCTATTGTGATAAATACCTGTAAGAAGAAGTGATGATATTTTATACAGAGGCACTCATTTTGAAATGCTGAGGAGGTAAGCAATCACCGTAGATTAAGGCCTTTTATTTATTTTTTCACAGAAACATTCATGGCTTTTTCAACAAATAGAAGAAAATACAATTATTTCACTGTATTATGAAGAGGACATCAAAATAGTATGTTCTCCTGTATTTAGATCAAACCAATTGTTAAAAATAAGACCTGATGTAAACATAACATTTGATTAGTAAGAGAGAGTTGCATTGCCATGTTTAAACAGTCATTGATTTTCTTCATAGAAAAGGAATTTTTTTTATATTTATGATGGTTTATGGCCTAATAGCAACCATATTTGTTTTTTCTGTATTTCACAGTGTGGACAAAAAACTAATTTAAATGACTGATTGCATTATTTTCCTATATAAGAATAAATATCTAAGCCTGACTAAACCTACTGAGGGTTTTAAACTATATCATTATTTGGTTTTAAATATATCTCACTGAAACACTAACCAAATATAGTGGTGCAAGAGAAATGTTTAGCTGGTATTTGCATACTCTGAAAATACTGGCAATTTTTTTGCTTTTTTACTGGCATGTGATTTAACACCTCTACATTTAAATTAGGAAAAAACACTAAAAAAATGACAGAAGTGTGTTCCCCTTATCTTATCACAACAGTTTACATGCAGATCCAGCGGTGATGAACATAACTTCTGCTCAGGAAGGTACCTCCCAGGTATCACCTCATAGTATAGATGTCAGTGCTGCTCTACCCTTCTCCCATAATTTTTTTGATACGATGTTGTCTCAGAGTAGCACATGCACTTGAAAAAGGATTGTACTTTGCTTCAGAAGTCTTTCGTTGCATTTTGATTAAGTTTGCTTAAAAGTCAGAGGTTGAAAATGCCATGGTTACACATTAATTTGTACTGAGGACTGGTATTCCCAGTGAGGTTGAGTATCCATAAGCTTGAGTGTAGAGATTTGGGATTTGGGGCTATTTTTTCTGAATTTTATGAAGTTTAAGTCTTACTTTGTGATGCCTGGATGCACAGTTTAGAACAACTACAGAAGAGTTAGATAAAATACAAAGAATGGCAACAAAAAAGGATAAAGAGGATAAAATGTGTGAGGAAAACGGAGAGATAAAGGAACAGAGTGTAGACTACAAAACCTAAAAACTCCAGGGGATGGAACATATCTTCAGGGTAACAATACACATGAAGAAAATCATAGAATCATAGAATCATAGAATCATTAAGGTTGGAAAAGACCTCTAAGATCATCGAGTCCAACCATCAACTAACACCACCATGACTCCTAAACTAGGCCCTGGAGTGCCACGTCTACACCTTTTTTGAACGCCTCCAGGGTTGACGACTCCACCACCTCTCCGGGGAGCCTGTTCCAATGCCTAACCACTCTTTCAGTAAAGAAATTGTTCCTAATGTCCAATCTAAACCTCCCCTGACGCAACTTAAAGCCATTTCCTCTCGTCCTATCGTTAGTTTCTTGGGAGAAGAGTTCAACACCCGCTTCCCTACAACCTCCTTTCAGGTAGTTGTAGAGAGCGATAAGGTCTCCCCTCAGCCTCCTCTTCTCCAGACTAAACAGCCCCAGTTCTCTCAGCCGCTCCTCATAAGACTTGTTTTCTAGTCCCTTCACCAGCCTCGTTGCCCTTCTCTGGACACGCTCCAGCACCTCAGTGTCCTTCTTGTACTGAGGGGCCCAAAACTGAACACAGTACTCGAGGTGCGGCCTCACCAGTGCCGAGTACAGGGGCACGATCACTTCCCTACTCCTGCTGGTCACACTATTCCTGATACAACCCAGGATGCTGTTGGCCTTCTTGGCCACCTGGGCACACGGCCAGCTCATGTTCAGCCGGCTGTCGACCAGCACCCCCAGGTCCTTTTCTGCCGGGCAGCTCTCCAGCCACTCTTCCCCAAGCCTGTACCGTTGCATGGGGTTGTTGTGACCAAAGTGCAGGACCCGGCACTTGGCCTTGTTGAACCTCATACAGTTGGCCTCGGCCCATCGATCCAGCCTGTCCAGATCCCTCTGCAGGGCCTTCCTTCCCTCGAGCAGATCGACACTCCCACCCAGCTTGGTGTCATCTGCAAACTTGCTGAGGGTGCACTCAATCCCCTCATCCAGATCATTGATGAAGACATTAAACAAAACCGGATTTGACTTGAATCAACTCAGACAGAAAAAAAGAAAAAGACAGAAAAATCAAAATAAAATACGCTTTACCAAAATGTAATGACAGTTCATGACCCTTTTCAGAAAATCATCTGAAAGCACTTTGGTGTAATTAATTAAACTGTGGCATCTTTTGGAGACTAGATCAAAACTGATCTCCATTTTATAGTTTAAAAATTTTAGAAGAGTAAGTTTTCTAAACACTCTTTAAATACTAAATACTTAAATATGCCGCTGAACACCTCTCTTACTTCATCATTAGATATTTATAATACTAATATATGAACAAAACTGATACACAAAATATGCTATTATGGACTGCATGCTAATTTATCATGATGTCAGTATTTATATTATGAGGGCTACAGGGAATGAAAAAAAAAAAAAAACCCAACCCAATTTTTGCATGCCTGTCTTTTCTGGAGCTAAACTTTCTCAAAGTGATACCTCAAAGGCAGTTCAGTTCTAAAAAAACCATGATCCTAAAAAGCCCTGACAGTGCAAATTTATCTGCTTATATTTTCTCTTCAACTTTATATTGAATTTTCTTATTTTCCTATGGAAAAGATATCGAGCTTTTCAGACCTTTAAATAATATGGCAAACAGCAAAGAACCGCAAGACCTCTCCTTACAAGAAATAAAGTTTTAACTTAAGTCATACCTCTTACCATATTTGTGCAATCTTATTCTATCAAGACATCACACCTGAACAATCTTTCAGAACATCTTAAAGAGGTACTTATTACTAAGGCACAAAAAATCAGTATTAAAGGAGACTCTCGTGAATGTTAAAAAATCATCCTCAGGTTAATTTACAGCTGGTTGATAGTTATCTGTCAGGAAGCAGAAAAGACTAGCTTACAGCCTCACTACAATCGGCCTTAGGGAATGGGAGTACGCAGCTAAACTGTGCAGGCAGGATGCAGGAGATCGAAGTGTGAAGCAGACTGAGAGCTCTGCTGTGCTTTCTTCAGCTCCCTGTGCATCCACACCAGCACCGCTACCTCTACTGATAAATGAGATATTTATTATGTAAAGTAACTGCCCAGCTGCTGTTCACTCTGCTGAATAATAAACTAGAGCCTTCTAAAGTCACTTTAATTCTGAGTGAGATAGTCCACATATGTTTAAACATGCTTAAATTTATGCATGTTCACATCTTGAGTGTTTAAAATAATTTTAATCAGGCTTATTGACTTTACCTGTGCAGGTGATTCATCAGGCTTCTCTGAATCTTGGTCTTAGTAAGACGAAGCAGTAAGGTGTGTTTACGTTTATTCTCCTCACAAAAGAATAAGTGCTAAAATAGTTAATCCCATAATTAGCCTCATAAGTGATGAATAAGACACAGCAAACCTGGAAGATTGGATCTGAAGAACTATCATGACACACAGTTTAAACCAGCATCAATAGAAATACATTTATAGAAAGAAAAAAGCATAATTCTAAAAAACTATCAAGCATGTCTACATTTTATCTGAAGGGAAAATTTTATGCCTCAAAAATCTGGTTATTCAGGAAAGATATTTCCTTCCCAGTTTTTGGAATAAATTGTTTGTTATTACTTGTTCAAGCTGCATTTACTATATGTGCCAACTATATTGAGGAAAACAGAAAATCTATTTGCTTGAGATTAAACTAATATAATTTTCTATTATTTTACATTCACAATTTATTCTGAAAATAACACAAAACATAAAAACTTCTCCCTGTGTCAACTACTTTGATAAAATGAGGTGCTTGATAGACTAGCAAGGGGAGAGAGAGTTCTGTTTTGGCTTAAGAATTCCTCTGACAATATAAACAGTGTTCAGCTGCCTATTTCAAGGCATGGCATAAACAGAGCTCAATGTAGATGTTCTCATCATATTTTCTATTGAAAGTATAAGGATTGTCTGCAAAGTCAGTAACATCTCAAAAAAGCCCTGATATTTTACTTACTACTAGTGACTGATTGATTAGTAGAATACTACTCAATTTTATGAATACTATGAGGTTTTGAAATATGTTAGCATTCCAACAACAGTAATAGGGGGAAAAAGGGACCAGTGATCCACCTCCTGAGTAGGTCTTGCTACTCACCACACTGAAGAATTATGGAGTATTGTGACTCTCAATCAATTCCTTAGTCTCGCTCCACATCCTTTTTTACATTTAAGTTACAAATTCCATCTTGGACCCAAGAAATGATCTTAGCATATAAAGAAACGTGTTTATATAAAACAAATTGTTTGATAAAATGGAAGTTTGGAACTCCTTGCTTAATTCCTTGCTTAATTCTTAACCTCACAGTCCCTTTTCCAACCTCAAATAACATATCATAACATTTAGTAAGGTTTAAATAAATGCAAAGTAAATGGATAGTTCCTCTCTCAAACAGTTTACAGTTTAATGATTTTTATATAATTTATAATTTGTTTTGTTATGATAACTATAGAGGGTTGTGTGAGTTTTCACCAACTGTACAGAAAGAATAGGATGTGAGAAATGAAGATTAGGAACTGCAGAAGAAAAAAAAAAAAGAAGGAACAACTTATCAGTGATTCTGCCCTTTTATTTCATGGAGGAAAATGCATACCAATTTAAAGACTAGCCCATCATAGCTCTCCACAATTTTCAGTACCTGCCTTTCAATTATTAATGTCTAAACAGTGGCAGGACAAAGTCTTTGAAGTATACATCTGAATGGAAGAAGAGAGAGATTGTGCTTGGTAGTTTGTTAATTACACTGGTATTATGGATTATTCCCTTCTGAATTTTCTTTTGGGCTAGGGACCATAAAAGAACTCTAATGCTGGCTCCAATGTGAGTAGCTGAAATGTCTAAAATATGTATATTGAGATCTGTGTGGTCCATTGGAATAAATTATTTTTTAAAGGATTTGCAAGCAAAATTGGACTCAAAGATAGAAACATTCTGTTTATTTTGCAAGAAGCACAGCGTGTTAGCAATAAATATGGCATAAAAAGTATGCCAACTGACCTTTTGTTTAACATAAATTTTAACAAAAAATATGTTTTTGTATATTCTTTGCTGACATTTTGATGCATTTACCAAATATCAATATTTTAATCTGTGAGGGTTTTTTATATAGGAGGATGTACATATTGCATCAAGTATAGATATACTAATTCTGGAACGCTTACACTGCAGCTCATTTAGCTGTGTAAAACACTTCCTTTCATATATTGCTTCTTCTTTATAATTTGCCCAGTAGCCAGCCATCAGCAGGAGGAAGAAAGAGGAACTCATTTCACAATTAAACACTGGGTAACAAAACATTGCTAGGGATTTCCCCTAAGGTTTGTGTTCCTTGTAATCTTGCCCTTGATCTTACTCTTAAGAATAATTCCAGGAATTTGTCTACTCTGTGTACCATAATTTTCGAGCTTTCTGAATTTAGTTCCTACAGTGAAATTATTTTCTATGCAGTATCTCCTGAAATGCTTATCACCATAGTATTTGAACACTTTTATTAAACTGGTGTCTTTAACCAAAATGATGCATAGCTAAGGAAAAAAATTTTAAAAGTGTACATTTGATCATAATCTCATTATGGAAACTCACCTTCTGGGAAGCAAAGATTTTCTATTTGCATGCTGTTTTTTTTTAAAACCAGGCTTTGCCTTATTCTGGTTCAATTCCCAGACATATGTTAAAAGTTGTTTTAAGCTGTACATTGTTGTAAAATACATTACTCTACGTCCCAGAGGAGACATAGTCTAAAAGAATAAGTTTTCGGGGAACTTTTAATAGCTACTCTCAGTTGTGCCACTGATCTACTCTTTGGCCTTGGGCAAGTAAAACCTGTCTGCCTTGGAATTCCCAATACATAAACTGGATTACAAGCAACCATGGGAATGCAGTTTTGATTTTTCTTTAGAATTTTCTGCTATTTTAATCATGAGAGGTCCATTTCTGTAACTAGTTTCTATAGACCTCTTATTTGACACTGCACATGCTGCTCTAAAACATAAGCAGCTCTAACTGTAATTTTAATAAAGTTAAGTCTTTCTATACCTTTCAAAAATATGTTGGTTTTTTTTTTCTTCTTCTTCTTTTTAACTAAGCCAGAGATGATACAAACTTAAACACTATGGTATGTGACCTCAGCAACAAAAGGAGATTCACTACAAAGATATGGTTACTGGTACTTTCATTTTTCAAGCTAGATCAATGTGGAAACAAATGAGTCACTGTCATTCATCAGTGTTCCAGGAACATGTCTCTGGCCCCTCCAGAAAGAAAGTATCTGCAGGCAGCTACATTGCAATCACAGTCAAAAATTCAGTAGAAAAAACAGAAATAAGGCAGAATCAGCGCGAGTGGGAGATCCCATTGCTAGCCTTTCTGAATTTGGCTTCGTTTTCTAAATCTTATCTATGGAAAAAAATGTGATTTTGATCAAAAGAAAAAAACATCAACATGATTTTAAATTCACATTCTGTTTTCAGTCTTGGATTACAAACAGCTGCAGTTACTATATGTTCTCCTACTGATGTTCACATGAAGGTTTTTATTATATTTATGCATTTGATTATTACTTACTAAGACCAAGACATCTGCACACTATAATAAAATCACTCATAATATATGGCTCAGCAGTACATGGGCAGAGGTTGCCAAAACCAAGTTCTACCAGTATACTTGACAGATAAGGTCTTAAGCATTGCTGTTTCTTCTTTGTTTCACCAGGACAGTGGAGATCTATACAAAACTAGCAGATAAAGTACAGGCAAATCCCTAGAGGAAAGAGGAATATGCTTCCTTCACAGTTCCACATGAAATTAGTATCCTTAAATAAGAATATTTTCTAATCTGTATTTTGTTTCAAAATGTACAATAGTTCAAGTACTGGGGATATAAACTGAATCACGGATTATAAAGTGACTCCGATGTTACCAGTTTCTAAGTTTCTATCAGTTTCTTTGTTTAATGTGTATGTAATACCAAAGTGCTCTTATACGTAACTCTACTCCTTAATTTCTTAATTAAAGCTTTTTTGTTGTTGTTTGGGCTGTGGGATTTTTTTGGTTTTGTTTTGGTTGGTTGGTTTGTTGGTTGGTTTTGGGGTTTTTTAGTTGTTTTTTTTAATGAGCTATATTCAGGTTTCTTTCTTAAAATGAAGTTTCCAGAAGTTCATACTTCATCACAAACTTTACAACATTCAAAAAACCTCATGTATCTAGATTAAACATCATTTGTTATTTAAACCCATTATGTACTGACTAGAGGTAAGAAAACTGAGTGCTTTTTAATGCCATTTTAACATCTACTGCATATATAATGGGCACTGAACATACTTATAAAGGAAGAGAAAAAATAAGGCTTTCTTATAGGCTTTGAAACTGAAACAAAAGCTTGAAAGCCACATGTGTTTACTAAAAGCTTTTTTTTTTAATACTTCTTTTTGCCTAGTGATGAACAAACACACTAACAACTTAAGAAAAGCACAACATATTCTAATATGTTTTCCTCCTTAGTTCCCTCTCTTTTTTTTTTTAATTTTAACCTTGCTGGCTCAAGGTTGATTTCTTTTGATTATTTTTGTCGCTATGTAATATATGGGAGTATCCATGCGTGCTTATATTTGTTTCTCTAGGATGGTTCTGAAGTGCCTATGGGCTGTACATTTACTTTCTGTTTGACCTCATGCCTAACTTGTTAATTTGCTTTTCTTCAGGGGCTTTCTTCCGCTTTTATTTCTAGTTTATCCTAAACTAATTGAAATGTAAATTACATGAAGGATATGAAGTCTGGGAAAAAAAATCTGCCTTAAAAATAATAATATATTTATGTGCCGTGGATAATCTGTAGACACAGAACAGCAATTTTAGGGAAAGAGGTATTTTTCCCATCTGCCCACTCCTGTAAAAAAAGCTCACTTTAAGGAGATCCTAGAAAGACCAATCCAGAAAGGGCAGAAGAAGAAAGATATTAGTAAAATATATGTGTTTCTGCCAATAAGTATCTGAATAACTTGATACTGAAATGATACTGCAAAATTTAACCACTACTTCACTGTACATAAAAATTAAACAAGAGATTCTGAAACAGATAATTTACAAAAAGAAGTAGCACATGGAATATTCTGTAACAGATACAAGTTAGAGAGACCATTTTTCAGTTTTCAACACTTTTTGAAGAGTCAGCATCATAGCTGAATCAGGATAAAAATCTCAGAAAGAATTAATGGATGAACTGTAAATAATCATATAAAGTTTTATATATGAATTTTCTGAGAAAAATAAGTCACCACTTCTAGAACAAAGTTCACATAAGACATTTTGTGCTTTAACATCTTTGTAAATTTGTTAGGATTCAAAACTCAGCAAGAGCACTCTGTAATTAAAATATGTCAAGTTTTCAGTTGGATTCCACAAAAGCATAGCTCATGGATATGCCTGTGATGTCACAAGCAACGTGAACAAATATTCCTGCATTTGGAAAAGCATGTTAGGGCTGCATGGGATTAAACTGCTTTGCAAGGGTGTGCAAGCTTCAGCAAATTCTGTTTATCACTGGTAAAGAGAATGACAACAGTGTTTCTGGGTTAAAGACCTCTCTACAGAAAGAATGGACAGGGCTTCAGCAATGGTAAGGATATGGTAAACCAGCCACACACATCCCATTATGGAACACGTTTCAGGTGCTGTATAATGTAAGTGTATATATCGCTAGTGTATAGTGATATTAATACTGAGAAAAAAAGACATAGTGAAAGGTAAGCGGGTTAAACACGTATAGAGGTGTCAATTAGGAAAAATACATCGGGAATTTGCAAATTGCAAACTTACATAATAAGAACATATTACTGAGAGAAAATTATGACTAATTCTTTGTTTCACTAAAAGGATGCTTTTTCTTTGAAATGTGTTTATAAAATGCATGAGATGGAAGGAGGGATTTCCAGCTATCACTTGGGAAATCAGGGAATTTCAGCACAGTATTATGCAGAACTGGAAAGGTCTGCCTACCTGAAGTCAAATGTTGTTTGCAGTCAAACAACATTAACACTGCCTGTTTCTCTTACGCTGATTAAGTGTTATGTTTAAGTGGCTATGAACCACTTAGCACTATTACTAGAATAGGAGACTAGCAAACCTGCTTTAAGACCAGTATTTATTTGGAACTGCTGATTCACAGTTGAATTCCAGAGACATATGGCAGGAATAAGCAATCTCACAAAAGAGTGTTTGACAGAAGAGCAAATTTCAGAGCTAGGCTTTGGACACTTCCAACACAAAAGGAAAAATAAAATCTCTTTGCTTTGACTGTTATTGCCTGTAATATCAGGATGGAACTCTGAAGAAAATAATTAGGGATAGCAGTAAAGAATGCCTGGGACATTGCATTCTCAATCCTTTTATCAATTTAACAGAGAGCAAAATATAAGACTGAATTTTACTTAAAGGCAACATGTTATTGATTCTTAAAGTGCTACAGAAAAAAAACATTAAAAATTTATGCAATTCACTTGAATACTGAGAAATATAGGAGATAAAATTTCATACTGGCCTCAGAAAAAAGTATTGTTTTTTAAGAAAAATACTGGTGCTTGGTTTGTGCAAGCAGAATTCAGTCCGTGTTAGGCAAAGGAATCCATGCTCCCGGCACACAGCAGTTGAAGTTTTACAACACTGTTCCTTCACAGTAAGCTCTCCTAAATGACATAAGGAAGGTGTTGAATATTAGTGTCCTTTCTTTCTTCTGGTCATAATCTTTTATTATAAAGCTGTCCCTCAGTTAATAGACAATCTGAAGAATACATTGTACATACGATTCTCAAGGATTAGTAGAGTTTTTCGAGTTTCCAAATTATTTAAGTTTCATATTTTTAAAATACTGTCAAATATAAGGTGAAGCTTCAAAAAAGACAAATAGTAGTTAAGCTGAAACCTTCAATGAAAGTCACACATCTGCATTTTATGATTCAGAAACATCCCCCAGATCCAGTTTTGAATGGGTCTGATTACTTAAAATGCATGCCTTAGCAGTACTTAATTTCCCTCATCAGAAACTGCTCCCTATAGAGTAGCTAGTATAAAAATACTACAATGACGGTCTTTATCCCAAACAGATTCTAATGTACTAATGAACACTGCAGGATTCAAAATTGATAATTTAAAATAAACTTATACGGTTAAGAACCAGTATGGCAAGGGAAAAAGGTAGAAAAGGTCTGAGATTAGAGCTCGACATGTATAATGATTTACTACCTGCCAGAAAAATGTTACGAAAAACAAATGCACTGCAGGACTTAATCAAACTGACAACAAAATACCCAAACTGTATGGTCTTCACCAAAAACAGTGTGAGATTTTTTTTTTATTAGGACTTCCATGTTAACCTATAGCTTATACAGTCTTAAACTAATTTCTGAAAAACTCTGGTAAATATTAAATTTAACCCCCAGGGTGGTGGAGACACCTGGCTATACATGAACTTGTGGGGCTGTGACTCTCAGAAGCATGATGAAGAAAACTCAGACTAAATATTTACATTCTGTGAATACTAAAAAGATAAGTCTGCTTCCCCACTGGACTCTGGTACATTGCCTCTTTGAGAAACTGTTTTGCCTAGACAGTATAATTATTTTCTTATGACTGCCTGCCTGTGATTTATAGTTCTGACTGATCTCTGTTGAAACTTCCAGAACAAGGAAATGAGCAGAAGAAAAAGATGTATTTTGTTCCGACAGTTTCGGCTTAGGCAGAATTGAAGATTATTTTGCTGAAATTACAATCAAACTAATATAACTTGAACCATTCCAATTTCAAAGGAAGGTTGTTTACCAGCAGCTACCAGTTGCTACAGATGGAAATGATAGCCTCCTTACCACCATGTCAAGAGATATGCCTCATCTGATAGGCAGCTGGGACTTTATCATATCTGCAACCAAAATACCTGTTAGAATTAGTCTAAAGTTTTAAATGTTTTTAAACATTTGGCCTTCATTTAACCTTTAGAATTAATTCAAAATTATTTGCTACAGAAGTGAAATCCTGTGTCTAGCCTTGTAGCTGGTTTGGAGCACTTGCACAGTAGCTTTAATTGGGCACCTAAAAATCAACAAATCACAGACATTTCTGAAGTATGTGGAAAATTGAACTGCAGAGAACATGGGTGATAAGTCTGGATGTCCTGGAAACTTTTAGCTTAACTTTCACCGAATACCTAACAAATTGGGTACACACATTGCTGTCCAGAAAATCTCAACAGTAATATGATATTGCCAAATATCCCTGTACTCTCTGACTTCTCAGACAGCAGTGCCTAACGTCCTACCACACATACTGAAGTGTATTCTCACACTTTTCATCTCACCTGCTTCTTCCTGCTGGATACCCAACACCTCACACCAAAACCTCCAGGCCCACTCCTTCCTCTGGCTTGGAAAAATCCAGCCCCGTGCCTCACTTCTCATCCTCCCTCTCCCATGATGAATTGGAAGTTCAGGCCCCAGAAAGGGATACGAAAGGGAAAAAGTATATCCACTCAAATAAACTGTGAAATGAAAGGACCAAAGTTTTGCACCCAGCCATCATCTTATCCCTGCTCTCCACACACAAATAATTATGAATGTATGTCTTCCTTTTTTTCCTGCTAAACTTTATCAGAAATTAAGTATCATTTTAGTTTCTGAAAATGTTCATGAAGAGCTACATAAAATCAGTGTTCCTAGTTTAATAAAAAAATATTTATCTAAATATAATTGAGTTTGTAGTAGGTGATGGCATCCGTCTTTTCCCCCTTTTTTGATTTTGGAAGGTGAAAAATATATTCTGGATCAGAGAAATGCTCCTTTCACAGTTTTTCTCAAATATTCTACAGTACAGAAGCTAGTTTTACTCTAATCAATGCATACAACTGCACCTTTCAAATGCCTTGAGTAGAAATAAGTTTGACCTCTTGCTGCAAATCCAGAAAAAGTCCATGATGAGGGTAAAGCGGTTATCCTCATACTCTCTACTGAGTACCTGCTGATTACACCCATGTTTTGAGTACAGATGCTTTGTCCCTGAGTTCACAGTTAATAAAGAAATATAGAATGAAGATTCTCAGCTGTTACTAATCAAGAGAGCCCCAAACACCAGGGCAGTATCAGTAGGTGGCTGAGAGCTGGGCTTCTCTCCCTGTGGGTAAGGCCGTGACAGCAAGGACTCAGCTGGCAGAGCACCTAGTCTCCATTCCTGGCCAGTGGCCTGTGCCCAGCAAACACTGTGAGAACAGCCATATCTCAGCACACCTCCAGTTAACCCTGTCAGCTTCCAGCCACTGGTGGCTCAAGGACTTCCCAAGCCAGTGGTTATATCATTTGGTTTTAATAACCCTTAATGGACTACTCTTTCATGTGCTAATCTTTTTGCACCCAGGCAAACTTTAACAATGCTCTGAAATGAAATGCTTCCTGTACCTGTACGCTGTGATAAAAGATCTCCGAGGATGGTGATGAGGGTCTTACAGAAGTCAAAGAATATAATATTTTGTGCTCAAGGATCTGAGCACAACTTTTATAAAAGCATAAAAACTTAATTTGTTAGTGTAGGGAAGCAGTGTGAAATGAATGGAAACCCAAAGAAGACTATGACATCGAATTCAATTATCATGAAGTGGTGAAATTTTAGTAGTACTATTTAAGTTTTACATAGCTACACATTCTATGATGTGGGAATTACATAGAAAATATTTATGATGCGGGAAAGTATTATATGAATTTAAAGTTACGTTACTTTCAATATAACAATGGAGAAACACCATGCTTTATTCTGAGAGGAAAAAAAAGTAATTTGATTATTCTTTTCTGCCTAAATGTAACTTCATGTAGTACCAGTCAGTATTTAGAAGCAATTGTAAGGATTTTTTAATTGAAAAATTATTCTGAATTATTTAAAATTTGACAGTGATTTTTAGCTGACTTTTATACTAACAGCAAATCATTGCACTCCGTTAAGACTGACTTGACAATTTTGATTACTAAGGCTTCCTAAGCAAGGATTGACATGAGTGATATGATATAACAATACACATTTTAAAAACTGTCTAACATGTCTGGATCAATGAATGAATTTTACATCCTTAAATCTTTATTAAGTATGTAATGCCGCATATAACTTTAAAACATAGTAAAGCATGTGCAAAGGAAAGATTCAATTTCAATCTCTGTCTCCAAAGACAGATAAATCAATGGATGAGAGAAGGTAGAGGTGAGGAGAAAAATGAAATATCAGTGCAAACTCTGCTCTGAATTTCAATATGCTTACTAAATGGCTCTTCTATACTTTGATGGGATTGCTTCAAGGACAGTTGCTTCTTATTAAAAGCAAACAAAATTCTCTGTTTTACCATGTTACTTCACAGCAGCTAATCTTGAGATAACTGACAGAACATGCTTATCCCATGTTGTAATTCTGATAGTGCACCAGTGGTACTGCTGTAACTACTAGATATTAATAACAAGTTGGTACCAAAGAATTCACAGAATCACAAAATGCTTGAGGTTGGAAGGGATCTCTGGACGTCATCTGGTCCAACCCCCTCCTCAAGCAGAGCCACCTAGAGCCGATTGCCCAGGACCATGTCCACACAGCTTTTAAATAAAAATCAAGGAGGGAGACTCCACAACCTCCCTGGGCAATCTGTGCCAGGGCTTGGTCACCCTCATGTTCAGACGGCACCTCCTGTGTTTCAATTTGTGCCTCTTGCCTTTTGTCCTGTCACTGTGCACCAGTGGAAAGAGCCTGACTGTCATTTTTGCACCATCCCTTCAGGTATTTATATACCTTGATAAGATCACCCCTGAGCCTTCTCCTCTCCAGGCTGGACAGTCCCAGCTCTCTCAGCTTTTCCTCATATGTGAGGTGCTCTAGTCCCTTAATCATCTTAGTGGCCCTTTGTTGGACTCTCCCCGGTCTGTCCATGACTCTCTTGTACTGGGTAGCCCAGAACTGGACACAGTACTCCAGGTGTGGCCTCACCAGTGCTGAGTAGAGGGGAAAGATCGCTTCCCTCGATCTGCTGGCAATACTTTGCCTAATGCAGCCCAGGATACCATTGGCTGCCTTTGCTACAAGGGCACATTGCTGGTTCATGTTCAACCTGGTGTTCACCAGGACCCCCAGGTCCTTTTCTGCCAAGATGCTTTCCAGCTGAGCATCCCCCAGCATGTCTTGGTGCCCGCGGTTGTTCCTCTCCAGGTGCAGGACTTCGCACTTCTCCTTGCTGAACTTATTGTACCTATATGTTTCAATGTGTCTTCTAATGGATCACTATGTTTGTAGTCCCCAAAAGCATGAGCACAAGATACAGGTAAAGGCTTTGAACCTGCAAACACAAGGTGATATCAGAGGCCCCAGGGCTATAAACACAAATCATAAATGGTCAATTACTGGTTAATAAAGGACCTTGAGAGACTTGATAAAGATGGTTTTAGGGATAACTGTTTAAGAAAGATCAAGCAACCAGGCTGTGTTATCAAAAGTATAAACACGACCACAGGCATATCTGCAACACCCCGCAGCCACATCACACTTCTACTGGTGAAGGACTGGGGACACAGACCACTTGCTGAAACCCTGCCCTTTTGCAATTCTGCTTCTTCATGGAGAAGGCTGTTGCCATTGAATTTGGGACCCAGAGGATCAGAAGAAGGGTAAGCATAACAATAGAGAAAGGGTGAATATGAGAAAGTTTATCAGTTTTCACTGTACCACTATTCAGAATAAGCAATATTATTAATTAAGACAAATTGGAATTTGTTAGTTTCATTGTAATTTGTTGGTCTAGAACAGTTTGACCTCCATCTGACTTCTCCTAAGGCCTGTGGCATTGGGACATTGACCTAAAGCAGAACGGCACACAGCAAGCACATTTCCTGTGTGTAACAATTCAAATCTGTTTTTCCGTTTGGTGTTAACCACCAGCAGAAGAACACAAGAAATCAGATTATGTGTCAAGAAGCAATGAGAAGATGGTGACCACTTACGAGCAAAGCAAAGGAGCAAATAAAGGAGGAAGAAACCTCAGCCAGGTCAAGTCTGGACTGATATAAAACCTCTTCTATACAACAACTTGCAGGGCTCACACTGTGCTGAGGCTCTGCTTGCCCACACAGCTCAGAAGGATCTAGGGATTTTGGACTGCAGGTAAACAAGATCTGAACATCAGAAAAATCATGAATTGCAGATGGCAACATCTCCTTTGTTCATGGAGTAAAGAGCATCCTCATGCCCTAAGAACCTAGTCTATTCAAATTAGCACTGCTTGGAGCAATTTGTACTAATAGCAATTCTTTGTTTAGAATAACATTAAATTCTCAGCTTTGTATACAAGGTATGCTTCTTTAGTTCTCATAAATTAGACAAGATATTTGGTTGGGTACCCTGTCCACAAGGACCAGCTGTTAAATTTGAAAGCAACACCAAACCACACAGCAAATCACAATAGCCTGCACTCCTTTTTATTCCAGTAGGGTCTAGTTCTAATTTAAAGTGCCTGGATCTTAATTTAAAAATCACTTACAGTCTTGAACATATTTTCTTCAACAAATTTATAATGCATCATTATTATTACATGCATGCATGCGTGAACTCCTTAATCAGAAATAACTGTACTGAAGTCAATACAAATACTACAGATGCAGGCGGGTATAATTCAAACTGAAAAGTTGTCTTTCTACTTTTTTAACAATAACAGCATCTCTATATCCTTTCTCAAGATAACATATACTGGTTTTTAGCAAACATATTACAGGAAATTGGAATTTTAAAATTTAAGGCAACCTAAAGTACTAGTGGCTGGCAAAATTTTGGGATATACAACTGACAGTGAACATGTGTTAAATACTGCACATTTGACAATTTTCAAAGTTAATAATGATGTGACTACCGGCATTTCAAGAATTTGAAAGTCTCTGAACAGGAACCTATTTTTAATACATATATATGAGATTGCAATTATTATTTATATTTATATACATAGATGTGTATATATATATACACACATTTAAATTAGGAAAAAATTCTATATTCTCACTGAAATTCGAAGTTGGCTTCAAGAAATAAATGATAGGGGTTTTATTATAAGTATTTTGTGTAATAAAATATTTTGCAAGACGTTTCAGACTCAGATGTGTACATGGCTCTGAACTCCACTCCATACTTCAGTAATCAATTCACATACCAAATACAATACACAGAATATTTTCGTATTTCCCACTTCTTCTCCTCTGAGTTATAAATATCACAAAGTCCACTAACCTAAGACAAGAACATGAGGGGGCAAGTTAAAAACTACATTCCAGCAATATTAATCTGCCATGTCATACTGACATGAAAGTTGAAACCCTAAGCTATCACTCTTGCAATGAACTAAATAGACTTTGCTTTTCTCACTGGTGTTGGGCAGAAATTCTGCTTGGAGAATCTGAGAAGCCTCATCATGGAAATCTCAAAATTCTCTCTTAGGAAATTTTAATTTTAATAAAATAAATTCTCTGGTGAAAATTCTTAATATAAAGAACAAAACAAGAAAACTAAACCCAACATTTCCAGCAAAGTCTACTCAATAGTTTAAAGGAGCAACCCTGAACATACACTATTTCCTCACCTGCCACCAATTATAATACCAATGCAAAGAAATACAAGACTATTTATATAATTGAAACAGAAACTACAAAATAAAAGCATAGATAATGGTAGAGAGGGCTTTGGGCAGGCTAACTCAAATTTAGTCTTGTATATTTTACCAGAGCTTTAATCATCTTCCCTCATGGACAATGAAATATGGCACATATGACATCTTCTTAATTACTTCTTGGGCTTAGATTAGTTACTTTATTATGTAAAGTGTTGTACTGTTAAGTTTTGTTTCATATAGATTTATAGATCATTAGCTAATTATATCTAATATGAAACATGGTAATTAAATTCTCATTAATGACAGTTAATTTGATGCTATTTAAAAAGTGATAATTTTATTCTACTTAATTTTAATGCAGGAATGAAGTGCACTATAGCTTAATTACAGCTATGCAAATAATTAAAATAAACTAAGAAGTCAGAAGTGTTCTAATAATAGCATCTTTTCCCCTTTTAAAGGCACATTTATTTATTTTTTTGGTCTTAGCATGAAATTCAATAACTTGCATTGTACTTACTTAATTACTGAATAATTCAAGAAATCACAGAGCAGGTAGTACTGAAAGCAGTGAAGATAAAGTTGTCTGGTATAATGTATTGCTTTAAGCATTTTCATATAGTAGGGAACACAACTGCTCTCTCTCTGATACATCAATTCTATAATCTGTTATTTGGAAAGGTGTATTTCAAGCAACTCTCCACCTCTTAGATGAACAAATAGATAATAAATACAGAAAACACAATGCAATGTAGATAGCACTTAAGACATTCTACGTTGTCATTGATTATTCCAGGAAACTTGTTGACATGCCCTAAAAATGTGTATTTATTTGTTTAGGATCTGATTCTGTACTCTTCTGAGGAGCAATGCACTGCTCCTCCTCTAACTTAAAACTCTCTCTTAAGCTGAATGTAAAACTCAACTTTACCTAAATGAAACAAACCAAACAAATTCTTCCCCTGTATTTACTATCTATTTTTTTGCTATTTATAAGGCCATGACATTACAGATCTGCAGAGGTCTTTAGGTTTGTACAACAACTTACGGAATCAATGAGTCTGGCTGTGTGCATGCTTGCTCCAAACACTAATTTTCAAAATTCCACTTTGCAATTCACTAATTCACTTATTTGCAAAAATGGAGATTGAAATATCACCCCAGATGATCAAAGGAAGGAGAAATCAATGTCTGTACCCTGGCTAATTATACCTATGTTCACATGTAACATGAACAGTTAAATCTAATTACTGGGAATTCACCCATGAGGAATCTATACAAAAAGAGTTCCTACACAAAAAGTGATATTTCATATTTATATTGAATATACATGATTAATGAGATCTGTCAAGGTGACCTCTGCAATACAAAGAGTTTCATAATGAAAGAGGCACATTATAATGAAATCTCACTACTGCGTCCCATAAATTCAGTAAAATATGCATGCTTAATAAAACTATACATATAAACAATAAGCAGGACTCAACAGTATAATTAATTATTGTTTAGTAATCATGGGTGAATGTTCAATAATCACATTAAAACAAACTCTTTTTACCATGATGCATAATCAAGCAGCCATGGGTGATTTTTCCCTTCTATCAAATGCATCTCGTTGATTTTTCTTGTTTACAGAGTTTTAGTGTTTTCAGAAACACTCTTGATCTATGAGGATTCAGTTTTGTGACAATCTTTTAGATGACATTAGGAAAAAATAGAACTTACTACATTTATGGAAAATTGAAAAAAAATTCAAACATATGGCAGCTGCAGTTCAAAATCTCTCATTAATCAAAATCTATCTATCTGCACTAAAGAAAAAGTCATTTCGTAAGCAATGTTTTAATCCAAGACTTTCGCTAAGGACGTTAGTTCTGTTACTGATGCCGAAGACCAGAAATTTCTGATATAAACTAAAGCAAATGGATTAAAAAAAAAAAAAACCCACAACATTTTTTTTCAATGTTAAATAGGCACAAGGGATCCCTATGAAAAAGAGAATATAGACTGTAATTCAAACATTCTTACCTAAGTTTTCAACAACAAAGGGGAAACTGTATTTGCCAGGAGAATACACTTTAAGCATCAATGTTTCACAATGGAATATTTTGTAAAATTATGCTTATAACTTTTTAAATGAGAGAAAGCATCTATCTTTAGTGATTGCATGTAACTGAGGATGTAGTGTTTCCCTTTTCAGAAAAGAATTTTTTACAAGCTGCTTAACAATTACAAACATTTCAGCTCTTAAATATTTGATTTTTTCATGCTTATTCAATTACCACTGAACATTTTCAGATAATACAATTCAACAGCAAAGACTAAGTAAGCCTGCTATAGTGTAGTTCTCATCCCAAACCAAAATGGTCAGGTTGGGTGCTGGCAGACAGGGTACTCTTCTCCCTGAATCAGTGAGAGAAATTCTTTTCACATTTTCAGTCTTCAGGACCTGTGGGCTGCAGTTTTTCCTTCATAATGCAACTCAAACATCTAATTATTTTCTGCCTAACAGCTTGAAGCCATGAAGTGTACTTAAATCAGCTAAAGAATGGTGAACAGTAGTATTGCAAACTTATCAACACATCAAGCATGAAGAGGTCCTCCATGTAAAGAACTTGGTCATTGTGACAGCTGAAACTGGAGAATAAACTTTATACTGTTGCAACTGTATTATGTTGAAATGTTTTATAAAGTAGAACCAAATCCAATTTCTTGAAACTTACTTGGCAAAGCAGTTGCAGCTTAGTTAATTTTGCAACTCTGTCAAAAGCTCTCATCTACTGTGAAAGCGAAAACAGTTTCATACACAAAACCCCCACTGGTTAAGCAAAAAAGTGTATGTTGGGTATACCTCAGGTCTTAATGACCTAACAACTTCAAAGCTTCTTTGGCATCAAGAAGGCTCTGGTTCAGAATATTAAATAAAGTTAGATCATTTCAGGTTATATCTTATAATACAAATTAATCCTAGGGTAACCAGTGAAGCAATATTACTGTTACTAGTATTTTTAAAAGCATGGGTTGTATTTTGGGAAATCCATTTTACTGATCAGATTTATGGGTACATTTGCAGCCAGTTCTTGGAAGAAAAAAGATTTAATAAAATGAAAGCATATTAATAATGTGGCAAGCAAAGGAGAAAAAGGAATTGAAGGCATTTCTATTTTCTTGAATTTTACCTATTTCTTTCCCAATATAATTTGAATCAAAGATAGCTTGGCCAGATGCTCATGCACTTCAAATGAGCATAAAATCTATTAACATCAACAGGGCTATGCTACAGAAAGATCCTCCTTCCTTACTGTGGCCATGCAAGAAAAAGAGGACACAAATGGCACCTTGCCTTGCACATTTGCACCCAGAAGCCGGTGAGACACCAGTGTGCAATACTGGGAAGATATGAATTGTAAGCACTGCAAGGACACAATAGGAAAGGAAGGGTTCATAATTCATGGGGCTTGATAGGGCTGAGTTACATGATCTGTACTTTAAATACTGCAGAAATCTGCAGATAACTTCTTGGGAAAACAAAGTTACCTACAGAAGGAATTTGGACTTCATCTTTCTTTCCTGGACTGAATTCAGTCTACCGTGTGACTACCAGCAGACAAGGAAGGAAATAAATAATGTCATCATTAAATGTCTGTGGTCTCGTTCCCTTTTTCTGTGCAGGAACAAAGAAGTCAGTAACACATTTTTGTATACAAATCTTGGAGGCACAGTTTAGGACTATGTTATAGAGTACACTCAGGTCCAGAAGTATAAGAATATACAATACTCTTCTGAAATGCTTTGTTTGTCTTGCTATATTTACTTTTACAGCTATTCTCACTTTTGA
>WAAD01028254.1:3145-31249 GCA_013389945.1 Fregata magnificens
TTCGCAGCTAGTTAGATCTTTTCACTCATGCATCTCTGTCCTCAGAAGTAGGACAGATCCTGGGATGACTAGTTAAAGTTATGGAGAGGGCTGGGCTTTCTGGTGTTCACTGCACCTTTAGCTGTTACCTGAACTCTATGAACCGAATTGCCCTCAAACCATCCCAACATGTAAATCTGTAAATATTTTGGTTTAAAATACTTAATGTTGGTGTGAATGGATTAAAAAAAAAAAAAGAAAAAGAGAAACAAAATGATTTTGAGAAAGAGCTATTGCAATTGCCCTCTATTTTTTTTGTTGCGTGTTAGCTACATTATCTCCCAACCTCTTTTGGAGCTGTTATTTGAGTAAAACTTCGTGTTACATTTCCTTTTATTACAAGTGCTATTTATACACAAATTGGAGCAGATCATGATGCAGCAAAGAAGTTTTTATACTGCATAGATTGTGCAGCAAAATAGTGCATTATCAGCATTACATGCCTCAGTGAAGAATGTTTTGCTGTTTTAAATCTCATCATTATGAGAAGAATTTAATATCTAGACACAAAGATTTTACTGGAAACTTTTGAGCTAGGCTGTTGTCATCTAACTGAAAATGAAAACTTGTTCATGATAATTAGACAAGGGGGATTAATGGAAGACCCCCGCTATATATACTGTTCAGATGCAACTCCAGAGATCTCCTTTATCAGCTAGAACATGGCTGCATTCATTTTTGCTTGCTTGCCATGGGACAATCCCAGAAATAATTGGCAATCCATTGCCCTACTGCACTTAAACCCCTTGTCTACAAACATGATGCAAAGTGAAGGTGGTTGAGGTTTCATAAAAATGAAGCACATGGTGTGACAGACCCATCTGTGCCAGCTTTATAAAACAAAAGTGCCCAATTTTATCATCATTGCCTCTGGTTCTGCACAATGCTATTCACGCAGTGGTTTTATGAATGCTTGCCGGTAGAGTCTATAAGCCTCGATTTATCTGACTGCTTCCTCTCCTGTGCTGTCTGTTCTCAATTGCACTGCTAGCTTCCCTGCCCCCACGATTTCCTCTCCATACCCGGCCCTTCTCCCCAGACAAATCCAAGGTAGAACCTCCTAGCAATTTTCCAAGGTTCTGGGCTCAAAGACTAAACTAATTTGGTTTTGAATTGCAGATCAAACATAAACTGCAAAGAAGCATTTAATCAGTTAGGAGAAGCAAGGGTATGGCTTGTTTAAGTCCCAGAATCCATAAACCTGTAATGATTTTATTATATTGGTGTCAGTTTTCATTATTTTCATGAATGGGTATTCCCTGCTTAATGCACGATATTTGCATCTGATGAACCAACGAGTTTAAACATGGTTTGTTTTAATGCTTTGTGAATTTGCATTCAAATTCATCAGAAGTAATTCTATTTGAAATCACACAGGGCTAAACATAGTGGTTGTAAATCCATTTGAATTGAGATGCCAGAATCAGCCCATTAATCTACAAATCTACAATATAATTTTTGTATGGTTGGTGGGCTTTTGTTCTGTTTTTTCATGATGAGGCAGAGGGGATACCAAGTGCGTGTGTGGGAGGGGAAGTGTTCGGGGAGGCTGTGATAAATTGACCAAGAGGGAGTATATCTTTGTTATGGAAACTGGTCTGTGAAAGGAACATATGAAAGGCCAGAGACCATGGTTTGAGCGTGTCTGTCACTGCCACTTGAGGTAGTTGCACGAGGAGAAAGGAAGTCTCTCAGATAAGCAGGTTTCCTAATATTTAGGATGATAGAGGTTGTCATCAGCACCTACCATTCGGTCTGCAGAGTATTAAAGTTCACCCAGAGCTTGGAGCAGCTCTATGGCCTGCATTTAGTATTTTAAGTCCTCTTGCTAAACACTCTGTTAGCTTGGATTTTTCTGTGGTCTCTTGTTAAAAAGGGAACGAATAAATGCAGCAAGGTTCACCTCCAGCAGAAACAGGGTTATTTTGGAAGGGGTGGAGGGGGCTATATTATAGCAAACAGTGCTTCATTTCTTGATGGCTGCAGAAGAAATCTGTACGTCTTTCAGTGCCTAGGTTTTAATTTCTGTGTTCTTAAATGGACTGAATTGTCTGAAATCAAGATGTTTGTTTAAGCTGATAGGTGCCAGATTTGAAGGTGTGTATACATCATTCTCTGAAAGTGCAAAAACATGTATGTATGAGAGGCATTACTCTGTGAGAAGAAAGGTTTATCAACATTTTCCACACTACACATTCTTCTTAAATGTAACAATGAAGTTTTTTGATAAAACTTATTTTAAAAACTATGAAAATGTATAGTTATACATAATGTACTTCAGCCTTTTAAAAGGAATGTCTTGTCTTTATTCATTTATTTGAATAGGTGACAATTCAAAATGGAATTCAGCTGATACTTTCGAACGTTCATACAGTCATTTTGCTTAGTTAGAATCAGCCTGAAATCAGTCTGAGAGAGATATAGTTGACTGGGGGCAAAAGTGATTTTTAGCTAACTTTGTGACTGCCTTCCTCTGGGAACAAGCAGTGCTGGTTTGGCCCTTGTAAAGCAGAAATTAAAGAGTCTGAGTCCCTGTTTTGAATATGTCATAGGCTGGGGCTAACTGAGGGTCCAACTTAGAACAGCATTTAAGCCTATGCTTAGCATTAGCTATATGCTTAATTCCCCAAAGCCTAACTACAGGCCCCTTCTTATGCACTTGCAAGAATCGTGATGATCAGGAAGTCTACCATCTGACATCTGTGAAATGAGCTGGTAGACTTGAGTCTTTTTCATAATGAACCAGTTTCCATCTCATAAAACTCTGTAATTGCAGATGGTATCAGTGGACACCTACGACAATCACAGCAGAGACTGCAGGCCGGCATGCCTCATTATAGGATACATGGACACTGAACTCCTCTCTGCTCATGAACATGGGGTTGATTCATTGACAGGGCATTATCAGGAAAATTGCAATGATGTGACTAGTGCTTCACTGTGGGTAAATGGAGTACCTCAACTCTTGGAGTTGACAATAGGCTCTTCTAAGAAATGATAATGCTGTGATTAAGACATAAAGCTGGGACTCGATACACCTGGGAATTCTTGTGTGACCCTGGCAACACACGTTTTGTTGGTTTTCAGTTCTCTGCCTGAAAAGTTAGAATAATGCTTTTTCATTTTATGGTATTATTTAGTGATAAATGTATTACTAATTGTGAGCAATTCAGGAGATACAGTTGTAGAGGCACATGGTTAGATAAATGCCATTAGATTTTAAATGCATTCTGTTCAGTTTGCATTTGCCTGTGCTTGTGCCTAGCAATAGTGGAAAGCAGGCAAATTTTATTTTGCTTCCTAATTCTGCATTGAGGAAATTAGCTTTAGGCACACAGACCTAAAAATCTTCCATAAAATTCACACTATTGTGAGTGAGGCCCTAAAAAGTAACACGTGGAAGAAGAAATACATTAATTTTGGACTTCTTTTAGCTTGTTCTTTTAGAATCATAGAATTGGTTAGGTTGGAAAAGACGTTTAAGATCATCAAGTCCAACTGTTAACCTAGCACTGCCAAGTCCACGACTAAACCATGTCCCTAAGCACCACATCTACACATCTCTTAAATACCTCCAGGGATGGTGACTCCACCACTTCCCTGGGCAGCCTGTTCCAATGCTTGACAACCCTTTCGGTTGTCAAGAATTTTTGGTGAAGAAATTTTTCCTAATATCCAATCTAAACCTCCCCTGGTGCAACTTGAGGCCATTTCCTCTTGTCCTGTCACTTGTTACTTGGGAGAAGAAACTGACCTCCACCTCACTACAACCTCCTTTCAGGTAGTTGTAGAGAGTGATATGGTCTCCCCTCAGCCTCCTCTTCTCCAGGCTAAACAACCCCAGTTCCCTCAGCTGCTCCTCATAAGACTTGTGCTCCAGACCCTTCACCAGTTTCGTTGCCCTTCTCTGGACACGCTCCAGCACCTCAATGTCTTTCTTGTAGTGAGGGGCCCAAAACTGAACACAGTATTCGAGGTGTGGCCTCACCAGGGCCGAGTACGGGGCGACAATCACTTCCCTGGTCCTGCTGGCCACGCTATTTCTGATACAAGCCAGGATGCCGTTGGCCTTCTTGGCCACCTGGGCACCCTGCTGGCTCACATTCAGCTGGCTGTCGACCAACACGCCCAGGTCCTTTTCTGCCGGGCAGCTTTCCAGCCACTCTTCCCCAAGCCTGTAGTGTTGCATGGGGTTGTTGTGACCCAAGTGCAGGACCCAGCACTTGGCCTTGTTGAACCTCATATGATTGACCTCGGCCCATCAATCCAGCTTGTTGAGATCCCTCTGCAGAGCCTTCCTACCCTTAAGTAGGTCAACGCTCCTGCCCAACTTGGTGTCATCTGCAAACTCGATCCCCTTGCCCAGATCATTGATAAAGACATTAAACAGAACCGGCCCCAGAACTGAGCCCTGGGGAACACCGCTTGTGACCAGCCGCCAACTGGATTTAACTCCACTCATCACTGCTCTTTGGGCTTGGCCATCCAGCCAGTTTTTTACCCAGCGAAGAGTACACCCGCCCAAGCCATGAGCAGCCAGTTTCTCCAGGAGAATGCTGTGGCAAATGGTATCAAAGGCTTTACTAATGTCTAGTTAGACAACATCCACAGCCTTTCTGGGTCACCTTATTATAGAAGATCAGGTTAGTCAAGCAGGACCTACCTTTCATAAACCCATGCTGACTGGGCCTGATCACCTGGTTCTCCTGTACGTGCCACATGATGCACTCAAGATGATCTGCTCCATAACCTTCCCCAGCACCAAGGTCAGACTGACAGGCCTCTAGTTCCCCGGATCCTCCTTCTGGCCCTTCTTGTAGATGGGCATCACATTTGCTAACTTCCAGTCAACTGGGACCTCCCTGGTTAGCCAGGACTGCTGATAAATGATGGAAAGTGGCTTGGTCAGCACTTCTGCCAGCCCCCTCAGTACCCTCGGGTGGATCCCATCTGGCCCCATAGACTTGTGTATGTCCAAGTGGTGTAGCAGGTCGCTAACCATTTCCCCTTGGATTATGGGAGCTTCATTTTGCTCCCCTTCCCTGTCTTCCAGCTCAGGGGGCTGGCTACCCGGAGAACAACTGGTCTTACCATTAAAGACTGAGGCAAAGAAGGCATTAAGTACCTCAGCCTTTTGCTCATCCTTTGTCACTATGTTTTCCCCCCACATCCAGTAAAGGATAGAGATTCTCCTTAGCCCTCCTTTTGTTGCTAATGTATTTGTAGAAACGTTTTTTATTGTCCTTTACGGCAGTAGCCAGATTAAGTTCTAGTTCGGCTTTGGCCCTTCTAACTTTCAGCATAACCTCATGACGTCCTTGTAGTCCTCCTGAGTTGCCTGTCCCTTCTTCCAAAGGACATAAACTCTCCTTTTTTTCATGAGTTCCAGCCAAAGCTCTCTGTTCAGCCAGGCCGGTCTTCTTCCCCACCGGCTCATCTTTTGGCACATGGGGATGGCCTGCTCCTGCGCCTTTAAGTTTTCCATCTTGAAGAATGTCCAGCCTTCCTGGACTCCTTTGCCCTTCAGGACTGATACAGACACTGATATAGTTTTTGTTCTGTCTGTGTGCATTTCAATATGTGTATTTTCTTTTTATAAAGAAAATAATATCATTCAAATAGCTTTAGAGTCTTTTTATTTCAGTAGAAGCACCTGAATAATGTTTTAAGGGTACTTGGAGACACACTGAAAGAAATGGTGAACCTCAATGGGTTTTGGAGCACTGGAACATATACCAAAAGATATAGCTACAAAATCTCCAAGTAAGCCTTACCTGGGACTCGTAGCAGCTATTTCCACCTGTGATGCCATGGGCTGCTCAGAAGCTCTTTAATCTGCACATCTTTGAAATGACAGACCACAGTGAGTCCTCCTGCAGATTTTGTCTGTTCTGTGCCAGAAGTTAGGAAACTGTTAGGTCACTATACTACAGTAGCTGGAAAAAGAGTAAGAAATATTAAAAAAAATGGTGGCTGAAATAAGAACCCTTTAACATAAGTGTCAGCAGGAGCTGTTAGTTTCTCAGTGTTTTTGAAAAACAGATCTTCCAGGTATCTAGCTCCAGGCTTCTGGGGTTTTTTTTGGTAGGGGTGGTATCTGGTCTCTGTCTTGTCGCATATCACAAGCTTTACCGCTTTCACAAAAATGATCATAACTTCCTCTGAAATTTTGTCTACTGCACTGAAAAATGTGAACTAAGTTCCAGCAATAGTAAAAGTGCTTGGCCTCCACTTATGTTACCAGTAACGATGCTGTAGCCGGTCCTATGTAACAGCAGAATGAGAAGTGCATTCATTGCACTGTGCACCGTGCTACAGACAAGTACACTAGGAACCACGGTGTTTTTAAACCACTTGGCATCATTTAATTAACATGCTTTCAAACATTATTTGGCTTCAGTTGTAGACAGGTGTGTATATATAATAAATCTTTGAACAAGTGCTATCAGAAGGAAGAGCTAAGTGGCATTTAAAATATATTAGAAAAATGTGATCACTAATAAGTTTTAAAATATTCCCTCTTTTTCTAGACTAAATTGGGTCTCAGGAAGGAAAAAATAAGAAGAGCTAACGAAATGACCTGACAGAGTGGCAGGGTTTGTTTACTAGTCCGTATGTGAATGAGATTCATGCTTCATCTGATTGACAGTCATTGCAAATTCTTTGGTTTTTTAAGACTTATGGCGCCACGATCTTGGGTGAACTTTAGTTCAGAATGGAGTTGTTTACAAAAGTTAACTAAGTAGTTACTGCAGAGTTGTATGCTATGTTTCACTGAACTGTTCGGAAATGGTATGGATTTGCAGTACAAATGGTGATGAATCGAGTAAAATCATATACTAACTACTGTGCAGTCAATTTATTCCATCTGGGAGCTTTGTCACCCTGGCACCTGGAAGTGGACGAGGCAGTTGAGTTGGCTTTCCATTGCTTACCATGTCCAAATGTCTTCCTGCAGTGTGGCATGAATATTCTAGTGTTTCATCAAAATCAGATTATGCGGATCCAAAAGGGACAAAAATTTTTCTCCCACTTCAGCATTTGCAGAACATGTAGCCAGAATCGGTGCACTTAGACCTTCAATATTTTCATGCAAGTCAGCCTTCTAATCATTCTTGTTTCACTATTCTGAATATTCCTTAGTCAAGATCTCTCCCCTAGTGAGGTCAAGTCATAATTCAATTGTATCTGTACCAGAACAATGTGTAGTAGACGTGCCTTTGAATGTGCAATTAAAAATTGCTTTGGCCTGTTTTCTTGTCCTGTTTTACATTTTCCTAAACTCACATGTAATTTCATGAACACTGTCATTCTTTAAATTTCTTCAGCATTACAATTCTCAAGGGACTTCTCTCTCATTGAATGTCATTTTTACATATTTACTTTCTCCACAAGTGCTAGTATGCAGTAGTACAAGTTGAATCTTGCATTGTTATTTTTGTATTTACTTGTGTTACATCCTGTTTTTCTTTGTAGTGATGTTAACGCTTCCTCCCAATATAGTATTAACTCCCTGTGCCATCTAAAAGCTGTTGATTTCTACCTCTAAGTAACCAACAATTTAGGTAGTTTTGTCAACAGAGTAGTATGAAAATTATTCAGATCTTGAAAGCGCAACTTTGCAGCTGAGCGGAAGCAACTCGAGTGAGGAGCTTCTGAGCACTTGGGCAGAGTTGCAGTGCCACCGCAATTCCTGCATCAGTAGTGCTCAGCGATGGCTCAGAAAGCACCACCTTTGGTGTCTTCTGTCTTGTTTTACCTACATACAGCCTAGTGCCTTCTAACACTGGAAGTGGAAGACAGCTCATTTAAGTACTACTGTATCAGTAGCACTGAAAGTATATTTCTGTCAGCAGAAGGGTCAATTATATGAACAGCTCTTCCTTTGAAGATACGCTGGAAACATGCTGCTTCCATCCTTCACCAGAGATGAATCATGAAAAGAAGACTTTGTCACAAACTCGACCTTTGAAAGTGGTATAAAAGAGTTACCCATCTCTCCAGCCTGTACTTCCCATCCCACCTCCGAGAACCAGCATCTACCCTGCTTCATGCTTCCTAAGTAATCCTAGCATTACTGCTAAGCCTGAGCTGAAAATCGGCATCTTTTCTGATGATAGTCATTTTAGGCATGATAAGCCTTGATGCTGTCAGTGCCTCGGGAGCAGTGAGGGGCCAGCAGAGGGGAAGGCTTCTGCATTGTAGGTGGCTCACCTATAACCAGCCCTGTTCCCTCCTTCTCGGAAGCAGTTGGATCCCTTGCACTGAGACTGACTTTTGAGGTGGGAAATCTGATGTCAGAAGCTCAGGAACCACATTCATAATTAATTCACCTTTGTCTCATGCCATGTACCAGTTTGGGGACAGCTGTACTGGTGGCTGATCCTATGTTGTGGTTACACATGTAAGGCTGAAGCATCTAATGGGTTGCTTTTTCAAAACACAGATTGGCATGACCTACAACTTTCAGACTAAATGATCATAGTGCTCCTTTCCAGCTGTAGATCTATTGCAAAAATATATAAATATTATTAGCCACTGGCTTTATATTTGATGCTATAAAAGCAAAGAAATAGATCTTTCTCCACTGAAAACCTGTGCAAGTTAAAACCATAAAACCCCCTTCCCTTGTTTTCCTCTGAAACTGGTTGTAATGCTCTCTTCCTCTCACTGTACCAGCCTCTACCGTCTGACCAGATATATGTCGCTCCTCCAGGTTTCTTTCCTATATTCCCAAGCAGCTGAGAGACGAAAAGGGAAATATCAACTGTATGTCAGTGTCCAGATAAAAAGCTACAAAATTAAGTTATGAAGCTCACCCTTTTTAGCAAAATTAACTGATCTCATATTGGCCCGGCATAGCTCCTTCTTCCTGACAGATTATTACTTCTAATAATATGATTCAGGGCTCATTCCAGTACGATTTTGATGAAGTCTGCAAAAGAGAGTACACTCATCTCCTCCGATGCTTTGGATATTGAAACAGAAATTTTTTTTTCTGATAAGATAGCGCATTAATTGCTTTACTTATTTGATGAGCATTAGCTTTTGATATAACCCATCGCGCAGGCTCCTGACAACTTGCACGCTGAGAAGTCCTGTCCTTGAAGTTACTATAGTGCACAATGATCAGAACTTACCGCTGATGTTTTGTTAGCATTTACTAGCAACGTCTTGGCAGAGGGTGACCTCTAGTACTGTCTCTAAACATTTTCAATTTACAGACTCAAGAATTTTTGCTGTCTTCACCTCTCATTCTTTTGAAGAGGTCAGCCCTTTATGAATTTGCCACAAGAAAGAAGTTCAAAATACCCTATATACTTAAACAGCTTAATAAGAAAATAGCCACAATGAACACACAACATCCAATTCATTTTAATATTTATAGAAGAAATTCACATTGCTTTAAGTGTACACAAGCAGCTGCTGTCATTTGGCTATGAGCAGATGTTAGACCTCCGAAAGCTTCGCTGATAATTAAAATACTAACAGTTAGTGTTTTACCCCAGCTGCAGGTTCTGTTTACTGTAAATTTGATTTTAATGGTGCCTCTGTGCAGTTATTGAATAGAGGTTTGTTTTCTACTATACATACAAAAGTGTCTACAATGAAGACAAATGGTTATTTCCCGTAATTTACTCTGGAAAGATATGAATATACACTGTAGCATAGTTGAATTTATAAATGAAATACAGATATGACTGTCACATTGGAAACGGTAGTTTCTGCTATCTTAACTAACCAAAAGAACTAGGGAAACTTACTACTTCTAGCTGTTCCCAAGCATTCCCCCTAAAAACTGCTGTGCTTTTCAAATGGGTTGAGACATGCTCTCGAGCAAAGAACAGGTGCTCCTTTTTACTGAATGGGTGCATAAATCAGAATTAATAAATACAGGAAATCACAATACTCGTATTTGATAGGTATGCAGAAGAATATCATTTCTGCTTGGTCATTTAATAACATGATGTTTTATTTTAGGTATCCCTTACAAGTGTCTGTTCTCTTTAGTGCATATATGTACATCAAACGTTAGGGAAGGCTAGCCACTTTCAGAATTGTTAATCCCAAGGGCCTGATTATGCAAACACAATGCATAATGCAAGCTACCATGTTTAATCCCTTTGAGACTATTGAGGCTAACTATGGCAGTAAGCAGTACTCTGGATAAATAAATGTTTATAAGACCAGGATCTAAATGTATATATTGTTGAAAAACAAAAACTCTTGTTAATAATGACAAAAAGGGTTTTTTGCTTTTTTTGACAAAACAGTTACTGTCTGGGACTAGACCTATTTCAGAAATCCAGATCATTTTCCTTCTGAGCAGAGCTTGTGGGGTCTTTTTTCCCTGATTTTCTCATATTAGCGTTCATATTATTTTTCATATTATCTGTATGTTCTGTCTGCCTAGGAAACAGAATTCTCTGGTTTGACCAAGCACGGCCGGTACCTCTTGAAATTGGGATTCTTATTTAGAAGTGCTAAAAATGCCCTTTCCAGTTGCACTGTGGGGGTTAAAACAGCAAAAGTGCATCCATGTAGCATCAATGTCAGTTGTTCCCAAACAGAGGGCCAGAGTAGCCTGTGAAGCTGGACTGCCAAGAAATGTCCAGGCTGGCTATCCTCATCTCCAGCTGCTAAATTGCACTGGAAGAGCTAGCTAAAATACTCCAAATAAATACATTCCTAATGCTGCTTGCCTGCATACGTAATTGCTGTATATGCCACAGCGAGGTTTTTGCTCACACGTAGGAGTTGAGAAGACAAGCCTGCATGGTGGCAAGCAGGTAAAGAGGAAAACTAGTCTACAAGAAAATCGGTTACTGTGCAGGTTAGGCGGTTGTAAAATCTGCACATTAACACTGTACATGTTTGCCATGATCAGTGGGAGTTTCGGTATGTATATTTTTTATTTGCCTAGCTTCTGTAACACTGGGCTCTACAGTGTTCATTTTTGACCTTGAGTGCAGGAAAAGAGAAACTGAAATTTTTCACAGAGAAGGCCTTTTCCCAAAGGTTAATTGGACACTGGAGGGAAACTAAACCAAACCAAACAAACTGCCTAAACACCCTAACTGAATGGCTCAGCTATTTATTTTGGTGGTTGTTTTTTCTTTTGTTTCTTTTTGTTGCTGTTATCATAGCTCTCTAAGGTGTGGGAGGTAAAAATAACAAGCGGGGAATTTCAGTCTGTTTTTCAAAAGAAAAAAAAAATGACAAAAATATTTCCTTTTACATTTTAAGGAAGCTAAAAGGACATCTGCTGCTTTAAGATACCTGAAAGGTTAAAACTCCATCCTTTATTCAAGCAATTCTTAGAAGACCTTGAAGTTTCTAAACATGATTGAGTGGTTAAGGACAAAGATAGAAGCCAAGGATGTTTTGAGTTTCAGCATTGAAACATGACATTACTGAATTTTTAAGTATAAAATGAACTAGGAACATTATTTGGGAATTGGTTTTGTTGTTTAATTTTCTTTTTGCAGTAATAATATACTGAAAGGAAAAAAAACTTGCTGCATTAGTATCTGTTGAGATTTACGTACTTTGTGTCAATGGTGGATTTTTTTTTATGTCCCTTAGGGAGCTGGTTAAGTCCCCTATAGGTATACTTATTTGTACTGCTTTACAAATATTTGCTGCCTCTGTGGGCATAATAGTTCTGACAGAGCCATTTTGGGTTGCTGATTTATTTCACTTCTTGGTTTGAACCATCCTTGTTTCTTTCCTTCAGCAGAAGACATGAATGAGCCTTCACAACCTCTTTAGTAGCTTAACTAGCTGGTTTAGGAAATGCTGGCCCATGCATTGCTTGCACATAAAAACCCTACAAATGAGAAAGAATAGTTTTTACTATGGTTAAGGAACAGAGATCTGAAAAATGTGGCTTATTATTATGGCCTCCGAAAATCAAGGAAATCCCAAAGTTATGACATTATGCCACAGTTCGTAGACTGCACTTAATTAATTAGAGATCATTACAAAAATAATAAANAGGCCTAAGTTATTTCTTTATGAATTTGAATGATGGACTTACCGTACCATTCAAAATGTTGTACTGCCATGTAGACAATAACTTTTAAAATAAAAAAATCAGTTGCTCATTCAAGTGATGCCAAATATAAGTTGAATTTTCTACATCTTTTAAATTTCTTGAAGGTTGTATTTAATTGAAGGAAAAGATGTTTCTTTGCATTCGCATTATTTAATATTCATTGCATTTTAGTAGATACCAAATATTCGTATGTGTCAATAAATAACATACCTAATCACCAAAGTATGAAAAATTAAGTGTTGCTGAATAGGGTGCTATAAATCAGGCCTCCTAGAACTTTTGCAGAAAAGGAAAAATAGCTGGTTCAAGCTTGCTGTGTAAATGCAGATCATTTCCGTCGTCGTAATAGATTATTTCATTTATGACTTACTGCTTTGTCCTAAAGGTGCTCCTTGTGAAGGATGTCCTCAGCCTAGCCTCACCATGCACAACCGCTTGCTACAACTTTTGGGGAAGGGTTAGAATTCTAAAGAGGCTGCTGGCTGAGAGCAAGGTGGTGCTTTACATATAATATTAGCCCAGACTTTCCTAACGCATTACGCATTTCTTTCTGAGACAAGTCTCCTTAATGCCATCTTTATCTGCTACACGATGCATGAAATCTACTTTCTGTTTTAGAACTGCGGCTGACCCCCGACCCCGCGAGTGGCGCCACAATGTGACCTTTCTATTGTCATCAGCTTTCATTCTCCTGAAAATTCTATGAATTTTTATTACAAGTTTTTTTAAACCAAGCTGAGGCTTCAACAAATTACTTGACACAGATGAGATGAAGTTGTTGAAGTAGTGTTAGATAAGTTTTACAGCCAGCATGTGTGCTGCTGAACAGTACAAAGCCAGTGTCCTACAATGTCATACACCAGTAACTGCTGAGCCTACTATTGGATAAATACATCATTTTATGGAACATTGATTGTTCTATAAACCCAATGGAGTATTATGCTCTATGATCAAACCATTTAGATTGTGTGTAGAGCACAGAAAATGCCATATTCAGGATGGTACTAAAAGTGCCATTTGTGTATTTTATGGATGTCATTACGGGGGAAACTTCTCTCTGTAGGCCCTGTTTACTGCAAAATTTTTTAGTCTGTAATGACATTTTTCATTCACAACGTATGCCTTCAAGAGAGGGGGCCCTTGTTTTATTTGTTTCATTCGAGTTTACTGCACAAATCCTGTACATTTTAATTAAATGTAAGCTTAACAAAAGAATAAGGTATTTATTCTGTGGGGAACAAATGATGACAGTAACAAAAGAATAAAACAGACACACAAAAGAAAGTCAGGTATTGAGTAAAAGAGAGGGAAAAAGGTACTAAGCCCTATTTGTAGTTTCCCAGAAGCACATTAAACATCAAAGCATTTCTTTTAGCCCTATTTCAGGAGTTTGTGGTCTCTGAGAATTAAAATAACCTGCGAATATGGATTTAATGTCTAAAAAATCCTGACATTTTCAAATAAAAAACTAACAGTCGCTCAGGACTCCAACTGATAAATAATGGCTCTGCTGAAATGACAGACTTCTTGGAAAGAAACCAATTCTGTGATCATTGCACCCCTAGATATGAAACACCTCTTTACAAATTGTCTGAATATGAGCTCTCGTATCATTATATTTTGTCATTTTAATGCCTATTTGCGTATCTTTTTAATTTGCAATGACATGCAATCAGCAACAAGTCCACTTTTCCTAATATTAATGTGGGCTTGCATTGCAGCTTATGTTTGCCATGTCAGCCAACACTTACCCCTTCTCTTTACCCGTTTTTAAGAGGGGGCGAGAGGCAGGCTGGATTTAGTAGAACAACATGATTTGTTGCTACATACAGTCCAAGAATGTGACATGTTCCTTAAATACATAAAATTTCCTACAAAAGTTGTGTTGGATAGCCGTGGTCCATTATAGAAATGCACTGTTCCAAAGTCGAAATAGCAGCTAAGCCTCAAAATATGTTGTTTTCTAAATATCTTCCCTACTTGGCTTTTCACTGTTAAAACAAAAGAAAACCAGTAAAATCTGCAATTCATATTTCCCATGAAAAATCACTAAAATTGAAGTTGATGTTCCCAGTAAATTCTTGGTCATAGTCCAGTTAAAATTTAAAGTTACAGTAGATTCACATTAGTTTAAATGACACTTGAACTTCTACACAGCTCAACATTAATTCATTATAGTTGAAATGGAAGAATCTTCAGTGGGTGAATCTTTTACAATCTGATTGAGGCTGTTACATTTTATAGGAGCCATTTTTCAAAGCAGTACTGACAGCACTCGAAGTTATTAAATTGCTGAATCAAAAGATGAACCTGCAATCGCATTTATGAACTGTGATGGAATAGCTGGGGTTGCACTGAGCTGAGGTTAAGATGTTGGTGTAGTTAAGCTTCATCACACCCCTTAGTGACAGCAGTATTTACCCATGTAGTTTACTTTAATGGTCAGGAAGTGGCTTAACTCACCTCTGGATTCAAATAGATTAAGCAAGCAGTCAGAATGGCATAATTATCAGTGCTGCGAGGGATTCACCAGATAGCTCTTCACCCAGGAGACTTCCCATTCAATTGCACAGTAAAGACTGGAGTTGCATAGATTCACAGGTACAGCATTTATTTGAGGAGATGAAAACAGGATGAATTTCCTTTTTCTTTCCCTTCCCCAGACCGGAGCTTCTCCTCAGTGCAGTGATGCTGTGTCCCGTACATAAATTATCATGATCTTAGGGGAAAGATGTCATGATTTTGCTGTGTGCATGTGAAAATTATGATCATAGAGTTATTTTGATTTTGAAATCCAGTGGAAAATGCATGATTTGTAGAGTTATTTTGATTTTGTGCCACATCACTGCCAGGCTCCTCTTTTATCATGTCAACAAAGCAAGATTCCTGAGAGAATTAATTACTTCTACTCTATTATAAAATGTGGAGGAGCTAAGATAATTGTCATTTTATGTTGATTTCCCCTTCCTATTTTTCTGCTCTTTGGGGGGTCTTGTGAATGTCAGTGCCTACAGAGAGCACAGGAAAAGTGGGGATAAGAACCAGTCGTACCACAGTAAGCTTCCTTTTCGCTTATGCCTGACAAAATGTACTTCAATTGCATGTGCCAGATTTATCATGCAGCATCACTTGGAAACACTCTAATGGTTTAAATTGTTAATTTTCTTTTCCAAAGGTAACCTGCCTTGCAAACTAAGATGGAGAAAGTTGTATAACATCAGTTTAGACTCGTGAAGGTGATTTGCAGCCTTTCAGCTTAACAACATTACTTCTTCTGCTTCACACTACAGTTCTCCACCAGAAGCTTTGTAAAAGAAAGAAAGAAAGAAAGAAAGAAGGAAGGAAAGAAAGAAAAATAGATAGATGCCAGCAAGAGCTCAGTCTTTTAAGCATTGGTGTTATCTTAGAATATTAGCTTGATATGCAACTTAGCATATCAAGTTGCTAGAAGCTGCAAGATGCCAAGTACTCAATCTTGGAGTAACACAGCTCCTAAGTGTGAACTGACCTTTAAGCAAATGAGTTTCTGGTTTTTAGAGCCCAGTTTAGTTCTCTGTGGGATCAGGGCCTGACAGCTCTGTGCTTTGGGTGAAAGAGCCCCCTTAGACCAGCTTGGCCTCTTGAGTTCAACGGAGCATGTTGTTCACTAGAAGTGTCTTGGTGGCTTGGGAAGTACAGTGCTACCCTGAAATTTGACTCTAAGAGTTAATTTTTTTTCTTGCTTATTTTATCCCAAACAAGCAGCAGCATATCTATGTGTATTAGTGATAAGATGCTACATCTGTTGATCCAGAGATGTGATTTCAGTTTGTGTAGGTGAATTTAAACTAGACCGTGGGTGTGGGTAGTCTCAGCAGCATGGACTTATGATTAAGCCTTCCCAAGGCCCATGTAGCGTTAGACCCTCACCTCGTTCTCAGTGTCCAGGACCCACTCTTCTCCCTGTGTGCACTGGTTGTGGCCCAAAGTTCACTTCCCAGCACCTGCAGGAATACTTCAGGATGGCACTGCCATGGGGAGACAGCGAGTGCTAGAGCTGTTCTGCCACGGACATCCACAAAGCTGGTCACAGGGTGCTCTTAGTTATGTCTTCCCAAAAATGCCGAAGGCAACCCTGAGGCCATGCTTTGAGGATGGCGGGCTTGACTTTGTGCAGCTGTGGGCATGATTTGCTTTGCTGAAGCTTTATTGTTAGTGATGAGAACTGAGAAGGAAACTTTCAATGACTCAAAACCCGACCGAGTGGCAGAGCAAGCAGTTGGAATGTGGAGGTTACACGTATTTTAATTTGTTAATTGATTTCATGTAGAAATTATTAAGAAGTGTAATTGAGGTTTCTCTGCATGATATTTTGTAGAATATCCTGCTTAGGGTAGGAAAACTACCAAGTGTTTTCTCCAGGTAACTAGGCTAGTGACTGAGTCAGTCAGGTGTACTGGAGAAGATGCTAGGTAGGAAATGAAGGGGAAAACAATGGCATCAAAATGACATCATGGCAATTACCTCACCAACAAAAGCAGGGTATTAAGAAGATCAGCCACAGTTTTTCACACCCAGATATGTTTAATGTAATATACGATCCTAAAATTCATTACTGAATGTGGTGGGTTGACCCTGGCTGGACACCAGGTGCCCACCAAAGCCGCTCTATCACTCCCCCTCCTCAGCAGGACAGGGGAGAGAAAATATAACGAAAGGCATGTGGGTCGAGGTAAGGACAGGGAGAGAGCATTCACCAATTACCATCACAGGCAAAACAGACTTGACTTGTGGAAAATGAATTTAATTTATTACCGATCAAATCGGAGTAGTGTAATGAGAAATAAAACCAGATCTTAAAACACCTTCCCCCCACCCCTCTCTTCTTCCTGGGCTTAACTTTACTCCCGATTTCTCTGCCTCCTCCCCCCGAGCAGCGCAGGGGGACGGGGAATGGGGGTTGTGGTCAGTTCATCACATGTTGTTTCTGCCGCTCCTTCCTCCTCAGGAGAAGGACGCCTCACACTCTTCCCCTGCTCCAGCATGGGCACCCTCCCACGGGAGACAGTTCCCCACGAACTTCTCCAGCATGGGTCCTTCCCACGGGCTACAGTTCTTCACGAACTGCTCCAGCATGGGTCCTTTCCACAGGGTGCAGTCCTTCAGGAACTGACTGCTCCAGCGTGGGTCCCCCGTGGGGTCACAAGTCCTGCCAGCAAACCTGCTCCAGCGTGGGCTCCTCTCTCCATGATTCCACAGATCCTGCCAGGAGCCTGCTCCAGCGTGGGCTTCCCACGGGGTCACAGCCTCCTTTGGTCATCCACCTGCTCTGGCGTGGGGTCCTCTGTGGGCTGCAGGTGGATATCTGCTCCACCACGGACGTCCATGGGCTGCAGGGGGACAGCCTGCCTCACCATGGTCTTCACCACAGGCTGCAGGGGAATCTCTGCTCCGGCGCCTGGAGCACCTCCTCCCCCTCCTTCTCCCCTGACCTTGGTGTCTGCAGGGTTGTTCCTCTCACATATTCTCACTCCTCTCCTCTGGCCGCAACTGCTGTTGTGCAGCAACTTTTCCCGCTTCTTAAATACATTATCCCAGAGGTGCTACCACCGTCGCTGATGGGCTCGGCCTTGGTCAGCGGCGGGTCCGTCTTGGAGCCGGCTGGCATTGGCTCTATCAGGCATGGGGGAGGCTTCTAGGAGCTTCTCACAGAAGCCACCCCCATAGCCCTCCCGCTGCCAAAACCTTGTCATGCAAACCCGACACACCGAAGTACTGAAATATCCCCAATAGGATCTTCTATAAAAGATGTGTTAATGGCTTTTAACTGTATACTGTATTTATCTGGGCTTTTTTTATACAGCATATTTTAAAAAACACATTTAAATTGTTAACAGGTTGCAGAATTGTTAACTCAGCAATTATTTCAACCTGTAAATATGTTATTTGGAAAACATGCAAATTGTTTTTGTTTGCTTGCTCATTTTATCTGTGTTTTCTGCCAGTGAAATCTAAAAATTGTCAAGGAATTTTTTTCCATTTAAGCTACAATTTGCTAAAGTAATGAACTGATATTTGCCACGATCCATGTTAACAGCTTATTTTATCTTGTAGGCATTGTGTCCAAGTCCTATGAGTGCCGACTGAAGGGGCAAGGAGCAACTTTTGTGGAAACTACGAGTCCTTTCACTGCAGCAGCACTGGGAGAGGTTTCTCCAGTTAAAGAGAAGGTCTTTCGGGGCAGTAGAAGACAGCCACAGTCACCTGAAGAAGTTCAGCAGGTTATTATTATTCAAGGATACGATGGCGACTTTGCAATTGATGCCTCTGTGGAAGAAACAGCAGCGGCTACCCTTCAGACTCTAGCAATGGCTGGTCAGATGGCCAGGGTGGTCCATATTACAGAAGACGGGCAAGTCATAGCTACAAATCAAAATGACTCACACGTGAGTAGTATGGTTCCAGGGCAGATACTTACCGAGCAGCTAGCAGATGGTGCAACACAGGTGGTAGTGGTTGAAGGAACAGGAACTGATATGGAGGAGGCCGTTCGAATAGACACGGTTCCAGACTCCAGTAGCACTGTACTGCAGCAGATAATGCGACAAGAAGTTTTAGATGCTTCTGAAGCTACAGTCCATCCTCCAGACTCCTCCTCAGCATTAGATGCCCTGCTTTGTGCTGTAACAGAGCTGGGTGAAGTGGAAAACAAGTCTGGACTCCTTGACAGATGCAGGTCTAGTCACAAAGATTTCTTGCAAATGCCAAACCCAGAGACACCCAGCATTCCCAGTGATGCAGAGGGACAAGAAATACAAATGTTCCATGAAGTTCAAGAGACTCAGGAAGATACCGAACCTGTGGAAGTAGTGACGCGGGTCATGCACCCATCGGCTATAATTGCATCTCAGGAGAGCGCTCAGGCTGCCTTCAAGAAAATGGTCCAAGGAGTGTTACAGTTTGCTGTATGTGATACGGCTGCAGCCGACCAGCTGATGAAAGAAGGTGTCACTCAGGTCATTGTAAATGAGGAAGGGACTGTGCATATGGTAGCTAGAGAGGGCTCTCAGATAATTATGCAGGAAGCTGGTAGCCATGCACTCAGTGTCCAAAGCGAGCATATGGATTTAGTTGAGTCAGATGGGGAAATATCACAGATCATTGTCACAGAAGAAATAGCTCAAGCCATGGTTCAGGGTTCTGATGGCGACTTCTCTGAAGGCGCAACCCACTACATCGTCACAGAATTGCCACCAGACATGCAGGATGAGCCTGGTGTGTACTCACATGCTGTGATAGGGACAGCTGGGTCTCAAGAGATTTTGCAGGCTGGTACTGCTATAAAAGCAGAAGCTGTATCCCCTGATAGAGCAGAACAGTTAACAAGCATGGTCATTTATACAGAGGGTGGCTCACAAGTAATTCAAGGCCAGAGAGATGGTAACGAAGTACAAGAAGCATGAAGAGCTTCATCTCCTAGACTTGATGCAGGGCAAAGCTGGAAATTACCAGATCCATGGAGGCACTGTATTCCTGGAACATTTTCTGTAAAACCTTCTCAAAACAACATCCTCCTAGCCAGGTAACAAATACGCACCCTGTGGAAGGTGAAGGTCAGCTACTAGGAGGAGTTCACTGAAAAGGATAGTACAATCTTGTTTCAATAGCTCTAAGAATTATTATATGGGATTATTACAAAACAAGCATATTAGGGTACAAAAGAGGATAAAAAGCCCCCTCCCCCCAAAAAAGTAGGTATTGTTCTGTTCACTGTTTCTTTGTTGGTTTGGTTTTTTTTTTTAATGTTGTTTTATCTCAGGGTAATTCCCTGCCTTCTATCATTTTTGTCTAACATAATCACAGGAGTAAAATAATTCCACTTCCATGTACATTTTGTGAACAGATACCCCACAATAACAAGGTGAACAGGTAAGCTTACATACTGTAGTCGGCCCCCTTCTTCATTTTAAAGAAGAACAGGTGACATTTTGCTTCCTAGAATCTTACTTTAATATATCCCCGGCTAAAAATATGTCATCAAAATCAGTATTTTTTGCATCTAAAATCAAATTTTTCATAGTAGCTTACTCTTTCGTGGTATCACATAGGACTTTCCCTAAAGAAGAGCTCAAAAAAGCTACACTTCAGAAAATTCTTGATTATACATATTCAGGAAGAAGAACTTGATGCCTGTAACTTCCACTTAATTTTAGATGAGAGTCCTACATAAGAAATGTGCATTTTTTGAAAAAAATATTGTCACTGTCAGTGTTTTGCTTTTCTTATAAATAGTGCTTCATATAAATACCATTTTGCAGTTCATTTTGTGAGCGACTTCTGAAATGTTATGGGGGTTTTTAAAGAAAATTCTGACATTGACATTAACAAGTAGAAAAAAAAAGGTGACCTTGTATTTCTTGCTTAGTCCAGAATGTCAGTTATTTACTTGTGGATATACTGCAATTGTTCAATGCAAGTTCATGTTGAAGAGATTTGTTTCATGATAGAACTGCTTTTGTTTCTTTAAAAAAATTGTAAAATATAAACTGGCAAGGTTTGGGGATTATTTTTTTGTCTTTCAAATAAAATGTTAGCATTAAAATGAAGTATCATGATTTTTAATATTAAGCAATAAACAGAACTGGCATTCAGCAGGAGCAAACGAATGCTATCTGTTATGTCTGTGCATTTTCTCTTTTCCTTTCTCTAGCTCGCTAGATAGATAAAGATAAAAGAATCTAATTTCTGAAGTGTGCCTCATGCATGCTTAATATAATTGTGTAAGTGTTTAGGGTATAAGCCATGCTGACTCTAGAGATAACTGGGTTTCCTATCATGTTTAATATCTTAAAATTATCAACTGTAAGAAAGTTGGGGTGAGGTAAAACAATAGTTCCTTCCTGAAGCAACTGCTTAAAAATGTATTTTCTGATAGAGCTGCTTAGAAAAGGTGCTTCATTCTGGGGCTATAAGACCCTGCTGTCTTTTCATCTCTTCTTCTTATTATTTTTTAAGTTTTATTATTTTCCAGGAATTAAGGTTGTGTCTTTGTCAAACCCCCAAAAAAGTAAATTTCAAGTTAGACATCGAGATTCATAATTAGCCGAGTTTGACTTGCTCATCTTTCTTAAAAGTGACAGGCTGTTCACTTACTCTTAAATACTGTCTTCAGCAAACAGTGACAGGATCAACTCCCGTTTGTTATCAGGAAAAAGGTGACCTTTACAAAATGATGGCCCTCTGCAAGACTCTCACAGATGTTCAAAAAACTGAATGTTTTTCAGTGGAAATATTTCTTCTTGATCATTTCTCCTGTTAACTGTAGCCCTGTGGTCTTGCAGCTTGGATGCTAATTCTTCGCTGTGCTTAGTCCTGTATGGCTAACCTTTCTGCTGCAGTACAGGGTGTTGACACTGACATGCTGCAGTTTACCATTTGTGATTTATTTAGGATAAATATGTCTCAGGTGGCATTTAATCCTTCATAAAACCAGTGTAGCCTGCAGTGTCAAACCAGCAATCACATTGTATGCACAATGAAAAGAGCAGACCTTTGCATAAAAAAAAACAGTGGTAGGTGTTCCTGTGCTTGGGAGCATTGGAAAGGATTCACTAACCTACCGTGTGCTGTAATTACCTGGAAGCTCAGGTTAACAGTATTCCTCTCTGAGTGCAGCCTGATCAGGAGAGCTAATATTTTTCTAGGGCTTTTTTTTTTCTCCTCCTTCTTTTTAATGTGCACTTTAAAGTTAACTTATTAGTGCCCTAGAAATGTAACATTAGAAATCAAGGGTGACATTCATTCCTGTGCAGACAGCCTGCTTAAGGACTCCACACACTGTCTCAACCCCATGCTAAAATGCTCTCTTCCATACATCAGAAGTGGAGGCTATGGCAGATCTCTCCCAGGGCTTAGGAAACTCCTCCCTGGCATTTGTCTCCCTCCCATGCTTGAGCTGCTGGCGCTGTGCCATATTGTAAGCTGGGAGGAGATTAGCTGGATCACTCCATGGATCTGCCAGCCTTTCCTCTGCCCCCTGCCCTGGGGAGCGGGGAAGGAGGCAGCGGAGGGGGGCACTCAGGGTAGAGCAGCACCTGAAGGGGACGTGAGCCCCCAGGATGGCCATGCACGGTGCTGGCGAGGCGCCCGTGGCATGTCAGGGAGCAGGCTCCGGGGCTGCAGGAGCCCTTTGCCACAGGTAGCATCCACTGTCAGAGCACAGTAGAACAACTTGTGCAGTGGATTGAGGAAGATGTATAGCCCAGCAGCCATTCACTCCTAAACGTGTGTTTTGCTGTTTGAACACCTTCAGTTGCCTGCCTCCTGCAAAAATCAAGGGCTACGCTGTAATGGAAGCAGTAGTTAAGAGTGCAGTATTCCTGTGTCAGTCGGTTGCCTTCTGATATTCTGACTGCCAGAGCCCTTGGCTTAATTTCCTCTTTGTTATCCATTCTGAATAAGCATTAACAAAGTGGATCCTACTGTGAACAATGCCAAAGAGCTAAAAATGTATGTGTTCAGGAAGCATTGAATCAGTATGCAGAGGGGGGCTGNAAAAACCCCAACCAAAAAGCAGAGGAAGAAGAGATATTTCTGGCAAGCAGTTTCACCCTCCATTTCTTAAGAATCAGATACACACCTCCTAAGGCAATGTCTCCTGCCCCTGAATTCAGGCTCCATCTTTGGGGAGAAATGGGAGATAAGAGATAGCTGGAAACTATATTTAGAGAAATATTTCCTATAACAAAAACAACAACAACAAAATCCCCCAAAACCAACAAAACCCAAAGTGCCCACAGCTACATACCATTCTGCCTGACTACCAGCTGCACTTCGCTATGGAAGGGAGACGAGCCAGAGCCAATCACTGATGTGCTAAGGTATGCACATGTGGATTGTGCACAGTGCTGCAAGCACTGCTGTCATTTATAAATGCTGCTTTAATACCAGAAATGTTAGCTGTGAGGTCCTGGAAGAAATATATTGGTGATCTTTGTGGACAGTGGATTCCGCTTGTATAATCGCTGTAGGAATCTCTGCGTGTCGAAGTTCTTGTGCCTCGGGCTAGCCCTGAATTGAACCTGAGCTTAAAAGGCAGGTGAGTCCCCTTCAGAAAATCACGGGGATTTAGAGATGGGGTTGGAGCTACTAGCAGAGCAGCACAAGGAGCTGGCGGTGTGGTAGGCGCAGGCCTCGGAAAGCCACTTCTGGGGCTTTTTTCCAACTTCCTCTGCTCAGTAGACTTCCCAAGCATAAAAGCTGTAAACAGAATAAAAAAAGAGAGGAGGACAAAGACAAAACCGCTCCTGAAATTTGAAACAAAGTTAGTTCTAGTGAGAGGATTAAGTAACAGAAAAAAGGTCATTCATTTGGCAAAATAAAAAAGAGCTGTGAGTTTTCACTTATTTTACTGTGCAATATTAGCCCATAATTTAAGATAGCACACGGCTCACTTAAACAGCCTACCCCTGCTCCATCTTGTTGAAGAATACAATTCGTTTTCCACTCCTCTAGGGTGATATCATTTTATATGAAGAAAAAAGTTAGCTCAGATGGCAGTTATATGTTTCGGAAGCACCTTCTAATCAGGGATTGGTGATTCATTATTAGCTTCAGCAGGCGATCCATCTGACATGTAAGGGGAAAAAATTAGCAGCTGTCACTGCATGATGAGTTAATTTCCTGATAGGCCTGACACTGAAAAGCCATTTGGAGACATGGAGATGGCTGATGAGAAAACCTGGTGCTGGTTTATAATTGGAGAGAAAGAAAGGGCAGAGAGACAGAGGGAGACGGGGGAGGGACTGAGGCTAATCTACAAGTGGGGATGGATGTTTGTATATTTACTAAATAGACTGCTTCACAATAACCCGCATTACTGCGCATATACACCTCGGCGGTTAAGTAATAAGGACTGGGCCCTTTCATTTTCCTTCTGCGGCGTGTCATTATTTCTAGTCATTTGTAATTAGTACTCCAGACGGTTTTACGCTTACTCCAGCCCGGGTGAACGGTGTACAAGCACACGATTGGGTTATCTTGCGGTGACATTGAAACCTGACATTTTAGTGGAAAGGGGAGAAAATGATGCTATCCCTTTAATGGTTCTTGCTGCAATTTTCTTAATTGCAGCTTGAGATTTCAATCAATCATACAAAAATAAACTTATTTGAAACAAATATTGCTAAAACTTCCAAGGGCACAATTGCAAATGATGAAAGGGTACTCAAAGAAGTCTCTTGTAGAGTATGAGGAAATATGCTCTTCAAAACATATAAGCACATGCCTGTCTGTTTATCCTTTGTAAGAATGGTAAGTAAAACTATGGAGAAAATAGGCATGCGAGACCAAATATAGTCCACTGCAGAATCTGCCTTGTGTGTGTAATAGGGACAGCAGCACAAAGTCTTTTATATGTGTTAAATAAAGCTAACAGAAAGCCGTCGGCCAGAGACTAACTAATTTCTTCTGTGGCTGTGCACGTTAGGTACTTCTTTAAAGGGCTACTTGTTTTCAGCTGTTTAAATAAGGTATTTAATATGCTCAGCAAAGGAAGCCAGGCTTTTCTTTAACTGGAAAAAACCCAACACGATGAATATTTAAAACTTTTATTTTTCAAAATGGTAGAGTATAACGGGATTTTTGCCATCATCAGAAGACAATTTTTGACTGGGAAGAGCATGAACCAGTAGCTTCCACCAACTCCATTCGTACAAAACCAGCTTTGCCATTTTTTTATTAGGATATTCTTAAATGATGGTCAAGGATTTGGGAGCAGTGGTGGAGGGGGGAATATCCATGGCAGGCAGGTAGCTCCAGCATGTATCGTGCGATTGAAATGTGATAGACGACTAGTACACAAGCTAGGATTATGTCCTGCAACGCAACAGGACACCTGACCTTGTTTAAAATACATTCTTGTCCTCTGGCAGCAACACGTTTATCAAGGCTACTTTGAATGACCAGTTGTAACGCGTAGCCCTGCCCTGGAGGTCAGCATTAACTGAGGACCATCGGGTTCTGGGAGTTTCTGCTTAGTGAGAATAGCAAGCCCCTGGGCAGCAATAGCTTAACGCTAGGGTGACTTTTCTTCCATATTCACCCAGCCTCTGATCACTCTTACTGCCTTGAATCCTCATTCCTTATTGCAGCTTTGCCATGTGCTGGTTCAGCTTCTGGCAGGTCCTGCACACAGAGTCCTGTCACCAGTTTGTCATGTTCGGGAGTGATCCACTTGGATATGCAGGGAGCAGAAGAACGGGTGGCTGGTTTGTTACCTCCGCTAGGTTGCATCCCTTGTTATGCAAGTAGCCATGAGCTTCAAGATCCATGCAGTGGTCAACAGACAGATTTTGAAAGTCGTCTAGCTCCTTGGGAGGGCTGGTTGGGTGAGTTAAGTGTCACCAAGGGGACATCTGGTCAGCCAAAGAAGAAGAAAAGATTGAGCAAATCCAAGGGTAGGAGGCAGAGCCTTTGATTCTTAGTCTGCTAGGAACTGAGCTTTGTAAGGACCTTCTGAAAGCAGAAATAGAACTGAATTACCAGGAACCGAAAGCAATGACTGCTCACACGTAACAAAGCCATACATACATGAGCTGAGAGACAAGGAGCAGACAACACAGGAAGACAAAACCCCGTGCCTTTCCAGCACGCACCCACAACCCAAATCCATCTCCCTTTCCCTATCTGTTCTCCCCTCCTTCACCAATGCAGAGGGCAGAGACAAGCAATTTCATAGCCGCATTCAATGACCCTGCTATGCCATGCATGACACAGCATCTGGTTTGACGATCTGGCCATAGCAAGTGCAGTGCTGCAGGTGACCCCAGGTCAGGAATGGACTTCTGACACCTCCAAATTCCTGCAAGGGGAAGCACCCACAGAGAAGACACACATCTCATCCAGGTAGGATGGAGGAACACCAGGGGAAGCAAAGGACTTGTTTCTGTTGCAAATGAGGTCTTTGCAAGCGAGTGTTTTATGCTGAGAGAGTTTCAGGACTTTCCCCCAAGTCCTGCTAAGCTTCTTCAATCTGCCAATGTGTTCTGTGGCTGGGGGTGTGGAACAGGTTTGTATTTTCTGCTCAACATATGGTGGTGACTGCTGGTGTTTGGTAGCTGTGAAATCCAGATGCCCAGCTCCAGGAAGATTTTTCCCTTGCTAGGGACATCTGGCCATCCTCTCGGCCTTGGTCTTTGTTCTCCTCATTTTTGCTTGCAGTCTGTAAGCCTTGCCTATGAATTTGCAAAGCAGATCATTCAGCTGATTTATTCTTCTGCTTTAATTCAAGGTTAAGAAGGAGTCAGCAATGGGAAGCCTGGGGTTGTGTTTGCACCTGGCGACTCAGAGAGAGATGTGTATGTCCTAAGCCCACTGTCTGCTCTTGCCAGGGCAGCAGAGGAGACTGAGGCTGCTGTGGCACATTGAACAGAAGGCAATGGCACTGTCGGCTGGCAGCGGCCTGGGGGGGATGGCAGTTGAAGGAAAACCTAGAGGGATGCATCCGAAACACCAGGATGGCTGCCTTGCTTTGGCTTGGAGCCGCTAGGCACTGTCTGAGGTGTTTCCGCTCAGACTCCTGCCTTAAATCCATATGCGAGCTATGATGATAAAATTAGGGACAGCAGGTACTGCAGATATTTAGAGCAAATGGAAGCAGGAACTTCCAGGAGCATTTCTGTGTAGAAGCTGGGAGCTTGGATCCACAGGAGAAATGCTGAGTGACCTGGGAGAGCTTCTAGACCCCTGATCCGTTTTTATTATTATTTTCTCTCAATTCCATGAGTGAATTTCTTGTTCCTGCAGGTAAAAGGCTGTGTCTGAAAGGAACAGGCTTGCCACATACCTGGTAATCCTACCCACAGACCACTCTGCTATAGAAACTGTGTGTCTTGCTGGGTTGTGATGTGGTCTGTGGTAGATCAATGATGTGGACAAAAGCCTGCTGCTGAGGAGCAGGAGCCAAGTCTTAGGCAACATGCCTATTGAAGTTGGGAAGAGAAGATAACCAAACTCATTTGCTCTTGCAGCCTGTTGGTATCTGACTCCAAGATTAGGTAAACAAAGTGCTAACGCAGCGAAAATTGCTATCAGTCTGCTCTTCTGCACTGGGTGCTCGGTTTGTGCTCACTCCTCTTGTCCCCAGTTGCTGTGCCTTCCCATTGAAAAGACATCAAAAATGGCCCTTCTCCAGTAGCAAGCTCCCAAGGCCCCCACAAAGAGGTGGGAATCCATTTCTTCTCCTCTCTTCTTCTAAGGGGGGTTCATGGCTGTTGTGGTTTAACCCCAGCCAGCAACTAAGCAGCACACAGCCGCTCGCTCACACCCCACCCCTGGTGGGATGGGGGAGAGAATCGGAAGGGTAAAAGTGAGAAAACTGGGGGTTGAGAAAAAGACAGTTTAATAGGTAAAGCAAAAGCCGCGCACACCAGCAAAGGAAAACAAGGAGTTCATTCGCTGCTTCCCATCGGCAGGCAGGTGTTCAGCCATCTCCAGGAAAGCAGGGCTCCATCACGTGTAACGGTTGCTTGGGAAGAAAAACCCCATCACTCCAAACGTCCCCCCTTTCCTTCTTCTTCCCCCAGCTTTATATGCTGAGCATGACACCATATGGTATGGGATATCCCTTTGGTCAGTTGGGGTCAGCTGTCCCGGCTGTGTCCCCTCCCAGCCTCCTGCCCACCCCCAGCCTACTCGCTGGTGGGGTGGTGTGAGAAGCAGAAAAGGGCTTGACTCTGTGTAAGCACTGCTCGGCAGTGACGAAAACATCCCTGTGTTATCAACACTGTTTCCAGCACAAATCCAAAACATAGCCCATACTAGCTACTATGGAGAAAATTAACTCTATCCGAGCCAAAACCAGCATATTCTCCACCCCTTATTCCATACCATTTACGACATGCTCAGGTCCCACACTATCCCACATCATAACCTCATTAACCGCCACCCCCCTTCCCATCCTTTGATATAATACACAGATATCATTCCCTCAGTCTGTGGACCACCCCTGTAAAATGTCTGTAAAATGT
>WAAD01028254.1:31731-88991 GCA_013389945.1 Fregata magnificens
TTCACACTGGAGTTCCAGCCTGTCCAGTACAGCAGCACAGAAACAGCAGCGATGGCCTGGCCATCTGCCAGCCCAGGCGCATGGCCACTGCTGTTATCAAAATGTTCCCAGGCACAGCAGAGTAAGATGATAAGCAGTACTGCACTACAGCAAGCAGCAAAAGCAAAAAGCAGCCACTAACAAGCACTAGACTCTAATATACAGTAAGGCAAGCAAGCCCCATGGCAAGCACAGAAGCCTGCCAATTAATAGCTAAACAGCAATAACAGCTATAAATTCAATCTAGCACATTCCAATCAAATCTGTTGTTATCACAAACCCTTGGAGCCCCACATTAGGCACCAAAAAGGACTGTCATGGTTTAACCCCAGCCAGCAACTAAGCAGCACACAGCTGCTCGCTCACTCCCCCCCCAGTGGGGTGGGGGGTATCAGAAGGGTAAACGTGAGAAGACTCACAGGTTGAGATAAAGACAGCTTAATAGGTAAAGCAAAAGCCGTGCAAGCAACCAAAGCAAAAGAAGGAATTCATTCACCACTTCCCATCGGCAGGCAGGTGTTCAGCCATCTCCAGGAAAGCAGGGCTCCATCACGTGTAACAGTTACTCGGGAAGACAAAACACCATCACTCTGAACGTCCCCCTCTTCCTTCTNCGCTCACTCCCCCCCCAGTGGGGTGGGGGGTATCAGAAGGGTAAACGTGAGAAGACTCACAGGTTGAGATAAAGACAGCTTAATAGGTAAAGCAAAAGCCGTGCAAGCAACCAAAGCAAAAGAAGGAATTCATTCACCACTTCCCATCGGCAGGCAGGTGTTCAGCCATCTCCAGGAAAGCAGGGCTCCATCACGTGTAACAGTTACTCGGGAAGACAAAACACCATCACTCTGAACGTCCCCCTCTTCCTTCTTCTTCCCCCAGCTTTATATGCTGAGCATGGCGCCATATGGTGTGGGATAGCCCTTTGGTCAGTTGGGGTCAGCTGTCCCGACTGTGTCTCCTCCCAGCTCCTTGTGCACCCCCAGCCCACTCGCTGGTGGGGTGGTGTGAGAAGCAGAAAAGGGCTTGACTCTGTGTAAGCACTGCTCAGCAGTAATGAACACATCCCTGGGTTATCAACACTGTTTCCAGCACAAATCCAAAACATAGCCCCGTACCAGCTACTGTGAAGAAAATTAACTCTATCCCAACCAAAACCAGCACAATGGCTCAGCTCCTGCTTCCTCACTTGACACCTCATAGCACGCGTGAGGCTCCTGCCTGAGCTGCCCAGCTGTGGTTTGTTTGTAGCGTGGATGTGTAGCTGCACCCGTGTCCTCCCCTGCACTCTGCCATGGCACGGATGGTGTGCAGGGGCTCACTCAACATGCAGCATTTCAGTAATTTGTCTTCGTGGTTTAATGGGTGGCCCCATGCCTAGTTTATTGCGTGCTGTTGAAAGCCTGCTCCAGAGGCAGGATGAGTCATTTTCTATGGACATTTCTTCTGGTACTTGTCACTCTGGTATCTGAGTGCTTCTCAACCCTTCATGGCTTTGTCCTCCTTTAGCCCCACTAAGGTATCATGAGGAATTATTTTTTCTCTTTCACAGATGGAGAGCTACAGACTACAGAGAAAGATCTCCACCCATTTGGGGGACCTCATTTGAGCTAACATAGACTTTCCAAAGCTCTCAACTCACTTCGGTAAAAGTGGACATGTCCCTGGTACGTGACCATCATACCACCTTTTTTATGCTTCATCATGGCCTTTGGTGTGCCTCACCATGAGTGTGCTCAGCATACCTGCAAGCCAAGTACCAGGGGCTGATGGGGACACTGGGCAGAAAAGAGCATTTCTTTGTTTGCTCTGCTGTGCCCCAGCTCTTCTCCTGGCCCCTGACTGTTCCTGTTAGCTTTGGGGGTTTCTGCTGCTGACACGTAACAGCGAATTTCCATTTCTGTGTTTGAAGCATGGAACTCATATGGGTATTAAACATACAGGCAACAATACTGCATGGGGATGTCTCTACTGGGCATATAAGAGCTTGCACAAAGGGGAGAGCCAGGCTTTGAGTGTTCCTACAATGAGATCCTTAAGTGACCTGCCAGCCGTGGTTGCTCATCGAATGCAGACACTGAGCCGTGCAGCAGAGAGCTGGCCCATTGGGCAAGTGGCAGCTCACGGGGCCTTTTTTGCCTGCAGTTCCAAGGGATGAGCACAGCTCACTGCAGTAATAGCTGGTGATAGGGAGTCATCTGCTTGCGCGGCGCGTGGTCGGCGTTAATTCAAAGTGAAGTGCCTGGTTCTGCTGTGCCAGCCACGAATGTGCACACCTTGGGAGGCACATATGGGAGATCTGTTTTCTTCATTCAAGAAGGTTTCTAAGAAAGCCCTTTTGATAATCAGTCTGAAAGCTTGCTGAAGTGAAAATTAAACCACTTTAAATGCTGTTATGGAAACATACCCATCACAAGCAAGAGCTGGATTTCTGTAGTTGCCACCCAATAAATACACGAGGCTCAGTTCTGATGTCAAACTGACTTTACCTTGTGCATGTCATCCGACGTCTCATTTTCCAGTTCTGAACTGCAGTAATTGTGATCAATCAGGCTTTATGTTCACTAGCCATGGGCTGTTTTGTTAATGAATCTGCATCCCATCTTCATCTTTTCACAATCTCATCAAATCTCTTCCAGATCCTGTTTACATCAAATTTTGTCTGCGGCACACTTTTATAATATTATCCAATTTGGAATTCCTGATTTTGCACCAGTTCCTCAGACCAGGTCCTCAGTATACTGAATAACAACACGTTCCTGAAATAAAAGAAAAATGAAAACATGAGAGCTTTCAATGAAGTGCAAAGAAAAGCCATTGATTTCTAAGTGATACCATCCTTCCAGGTTGAGAACGGGCTATGGACAGACAATTTTTTCAAAATCTTTTCTGTATGTGTGTGTGTCTGTACGTGTGTGTCTGTTTAAAGGCTAGAATTGCCTTCTTGTGGATGCTTTAAAAAATATCAGGTACTTTTCTCCTTAGCATTGTACATTTTCTGTTTGGGCACATGGGATTTATGAATATTTGGCTTGACTGGCTAAAGACATCAATGTGACATGATGCAATGTGTTATAAATGTCTCAGATCAAATGCAGAATGGGGAGGAAAAGCTTTAGAATAGAAGTTTATTAAAAACACATAAATACAGTCTATTCTAAACTAAAAAAAAAACCCAAAAAACACTAATGTTCCCCTGTTGCATCAATGCCAGAACATTATGTTTGCAAATAAGAATTTAGCACTACAAAGACAATGCCCTAGATTAACTAAGATCCCATTTCACAAAACCCTATGGCAATAGTCTGCAACATCAGTCACAGGAGAAGATATAACACAGACGCATTTGTGCCCTCATGCAGCTGAACTGAAACAAAACAAAGAGTGAATTAGGCTGAATATCTTACTGTGTGCAACGTATTGTACAACAAGGCACCTTTGGGAATGTGTCACAGGGTTTGGTAAATTGAAAACAAAATAAACAGATCTATGGGAATAAATAACATCATATTAGATGTCTGCTGCATGTAGACTACATTAGCTTCCAGTCACAATCAGGCTTCAGTTTTCCCACTAGTTTTCAATGCCTGTGAAAAGCAGATGATCTGAAACCCCTGCAAAAGAAATGGTTAGAGCTGGGGGTAGGGGCAGAGGGAGGCACGCTGCCACCCTCCGCTCGCTCACCTGCACACGCGCACGCGTGCGTGCTCATTCACACCCTTTTTCTCTCAGTTCAACACAATTTCAGGTAGACGAGAGACCAGTTTGTTCCCTGCTGCTTTACATACAGCAAGTCAATATTGCCATTTCTGGACCAGCGTGCCGAGTGGAGGCATCTCCCCCCACGCGATGGTCTCCGGTCACCATTCAGGTAAGGTGACTGTGCTGGTTACCCGGTTTACCTCCAGCCCGATGCGCACAGCCACCCCAGCCGGCATTGTGCCAGGGGCTCCTGCAGCCCCTGCCAAAAGCGCCAGCGGCTGGCGGGGTTTGGTGTGCCCAGGAAGAGGGACGAGGCACTGCAAGGGCACCCGATCCTCACACAGCCACGAAACGCATGACTTCTTTGGAGGCAGCTATAGAGAGCCAGGTGAGGCAGGTACTTCGCTGAGTCCCGTCTCTAATTACAGCCAAATTTAGTTAATGTATTGAAAGCATTTTTTAATTGCTAAGCCATATGGGGCCACGGTCTGCTTCCAAGTACGTGGGTGAAACCCCACTGATTTCAGTGAGATTGCTTGGATGAACTGAACTTAAAAGATCAGGCCATATTTATCTCACCAAAAGTTCAAGCTAATTCATTTTCTCTCCCTTTCCCACTCTCTTTCCCTCTCTCTCTCTCTCTGTGTTTTGCTTAGCTTATAGCTGAGTAAAAGGAGCACGTATCTTGGAGATAGCTTTTTAAATACAAAATTCTCTTTATAACCCTAGACCTATATGTCATTCTGCAGTTAAAAAAAAATGTGCTCTTCCCAAAGAAAATCCTTCTGAAGCAAACATTGGCTTTATCCTGTCTGAGATCTAAGTGCCATCCTTTGAATTCATGTATATCAGAAGAAGGCATAGATCTGCAACAGAGCAAAACGATGGCCTCCAAATTGTCATTATTCTGGTCAAAGGCCTATTTCTTCCCTTTAAGTAGCAGCAATGGGCCTTGAGATGAAATGCAAAAATAACAAGGGCCACAGAGAGAAAACTGTATTTTAATAACAGTCTGAACACTCTCAGAAGATAAAGAAGTTTGGTGAAGAAGTTGGAGAAAATTTTAACATTCAGGTAATTGATATTCTTGACTCTGCTAACTAAACTCCTTCTGGCTTAGGGGGGTGATCAGGTTCTTCTTTGCTCTCCACAGACATGAGCTCGGGTCCATCAGTGGCCCTTTTCCAGGAGACTGCCAGGGGATGGGAGACTCCTCGTGTGGCCCTGCCTGGCTGTGCTGGTTTTGGCTGGGATAGAGTTAATTTTCTTCATAGTACCTGGTATGGGCTATGTTTGGATCTGTGACCAAAACAGTGTTGATAACACAGGGATGTTTTAGTTACCGTTGAGCAGTGCTCACACAGCGGCAAGGCCTTTTCTGCTTCTCACACCACCCCACAAGTGAGTGGGCTGGGGGTGCACAAGGAGCTGGGAGGAGACACAGCCGGGACAGCTGACCCCAACTGACCAAAGGGCTATCCCACACCATGTGGCGTCATGCTCAGCATATAAAGCTGGGGGAAGAAGAAGGAAGAGGGGGACGTTCAGAGTGATGGCATTTTGTCTTCCCAAGCAACCGTTACACGTGATGGAGCCCTGCTTTCCTGGAGATGGCTGAACACCTGCCTGCCGATGGGAAGTAGTGAATGAATTCCTTGTTTTGCTTTGCTTGCGAGTGCGGCTTTTGCTTTACCTATTAAACTGTCTTCATCTCAACCCCCGAGTTTTCTCACTTTTACCCTTCCGATTCTCTCCCCCATCCCACCGGGGGGAGTGAGCGAGCGGCTGTGTGCTGCTTAGTTGCCGGCGGAGGTTAAACCTCAACACTGTCTGTGGTCAGCTAACATCCTTGTCATTTTTATTTCCTTCCATCTCCAATTGTGAGAGGCTGTTTGAAGGCTACTGCTTTTCAGGTTTGCCCAGGGGTGTGCTGTCTGTAGACGTTCAAGGCAGCTGGGTTTTGTTATCCAACTTTGGAAATGTATTTCTCACAAGACAGAACATAAGAGAGGGTCCCCTTCTGACCAGCCTTGGACATACTCCCTCCCTCGTTCATATATATCTGAGGTTCCCTCCCCGGTCAAAAACTGGAGGGCCTGTATCTGACCTTCGCTGCAGATCAATATGTTCCCCTTTGGGTTCCTGATTGCATTCAGCCATTTTTAATTTGATTTCTCTATTCACACAGACACAATGAGATGAGAGAAGGATTGAGGTGACAACTCTCATAATCGGCACTCATTTTCTTTCGCCAGTGTGTCAAAATTGCATTTCCATATTTCCTTCCATTAGTATTTTACCTGTAGTGCCCAAAGGCTTGTGCCAATATGGTGAACTAGGACCTGATTCAGGAATTAAGCAGGCACAGACACTACAGCCACGAGCAGTGCCGCTGAAGCCAATGCACTTGTTCAGCGGATAGAAGACAACTGTGCGCTTAAGTGTTCTGTAGGGCCAGGGGTTAGCATGCTGTGCTTTCACCTCTCAGTTTTTAGACAAACACCAGAGCTAGACGGCTGGTGGGGATGGAGCTCTGCAATCTCTCAGTGGGGGAGAAGGAGGAAAGCCCAGCTCCGGCCAGTTATATTTTATGTGTAGCCCATTGCAAACTATAACTTTCCATGCCCCTCGTTCTGCACCCTGCACTTTCTCTGTGTTGCAACTGCATTCATGACAGCAGGCTGCTACGTGACTGCTGAAATAGCATATGGTATTGTGCAGGAGTTGACCTGTGTGGCTCTATTTAGCCCCTGATGGACACTGATTTGGGAAGGGGGATCTCAGATGGAGGTAGGAGCTCCTGCTGTAAGGATCAGAGGCCTCTCCCAGGGAGGGGGGGGGGGCCGCTTTACCCATCCCTCCTCTTTTCTTCCGGGTCTCCCTCTCCAAAATTGTGAACCCATCTTGATGTGGCTTGTTTGAGGCAGTACCAGCCACACCAGGAGTCGTGTGATGGCCCCGTGGCCTGAAGAGCAGAAGGGAGACTGAGGGGAGGAGCAGCAAAGGGTACGATGCCAGCTGCCAGGGCTGCTGGGCACAGGAGCTGGTGGGTGGGGGGTTCCTCCAGACCCATGGAGGGTTCTGGCTGCTCTGTGCCTGAGAGAGCCAGACCTTGGTAAAAGTCAAGCAATTAGTGTATTAGATGTACGCAGCTGGTCACGACACGCTGGCTGCTCGCTTTGGTGCATGTAAATCACAACACAGCTATTACACTTGGCTTTTATCCTTTCTCCAGCTAAGAAGGGTTTGGGATCCCCAGGTCTCCAGCAGAACTGTGGGGCTAAGAGTGAAACAACCCCCAGCAAAGGGAGCCAGGGGTTTGTATTTTAGCTTCCCACAGGCCGAACTGCAGGAAGGCAGAAGGGAGGGCTGGACCATGGGTTTCTTTATTTCGGGGAAGGACCCCAGCAGAGCCCTTGCTGCTGGGGCCAGCTCTTGGCAGAGGCACTGCACTCAGATTCAAATGGCATTTAGGTCACCAGTGGAAATGCATTTTGTGGTTACCTCAGAGTCCCTACTGAGTGCCGTGCGGTGGGGCCGTGCCCAGCAGCCTCTCCCCAGTGGCAGGCAGAGCCGCAAGGATCGCTGCCGGCCGGGGCGGCTCTGCATGGGCAGGGCTGGGCAGGGATTCTCACAGCCATGAAACGCAGATCCACTCTTCCACCATGGGGTGAAAGCCAAAACACCAGAATGCGCTCTCCTCCTTGGGAGTGCCAGAGGGGAAACCTACTTACCCTTTCCATCCCCAGGGAAGGGATAATGCCTACCATTTACATGGACAGTATGGCTCAAGAGCGCTATTACGCATGTGCAGATACCATGTGTGCAGCTTTGCAACCCTTCCTGCCTGAGTCAATACAGGCAGCTTCTCTAGTATGTCCATAACAAGGAAATGCAAATAAATCACATGCTGGTTTTGCCTGCTCTGGGACCATTGCATGGCCGGAGGGGTTTCTGGAGACCATCTCTGCAAACTTCATTAGCAGTGCCCTCAGGGCTGTCCTGTCGGACAGCACAACAGACGCGCGGTTGCAGGCAGAGCATCGTGCAGCTCGGCTCCTCGCCGAGGCTCCCAACGTGACACCGAGACGTGCCACTCTGCGGAGCCACGGCACACGCGTGGCTGGGCAACACAAGCCCCTCCATGGCCACTCTGCTCCTTTATACCAGCCTCAATAAGATGGTGTCGTGTGAATACGCTTGTGATCTGGAAGACACATTTAAAAAGCCTCTTGACACCAGAAATTTCCTGTCCCTCATCCCCAGGATAATGCTACTAACGCTGACTGTGAGCGTAAGGAAGACCTGGCTGGCTGCACGCTGTCCCCATCTCAGGATGAAGGCCCTAAAGTACTACCTGCAGTGAGCGAGGAGGTAGCAGTTTCAAAAGCACTTGTGAGACGTAGGAGACTAAATACTATTTATTTAAAGTGACATTGTCACGTGAGAGTTAAAGTCCTTCTGAGTGTTTCCTAACTAACTGAGCTAAAGCCTGATCTGACGAATATAACTCAGACCAACAAGGTCCAGGAGCCCTGGCCGTCGATCACCCTGCATTTAAACAGACAAGCGAAAAAGCACTTACCTGTGGGAGGGACATTATCTGGGATGCTCTCGACTCTTGACTTCATACGAGTGATTTGCATACAGGCAGGAGAAACTGCTGTCAGATTTCAATACCAGTGCCAAAGAATTTATCCTTCCCCAAACCATGCAAAAGGTAAATATTCATAAAACTTCTGTGTGCAAAGGCAGCAGAGAGAATTCAAATGTGTCTGGGAGGAATCTCTTTTATTTTCCTCAGGTGCAAATAAAGCACCCCCCATCCCCTAACTCCCTCTAGCTCTTCTTTTAAATCTCTTTTTAATGTCTCGCTTTTTACTGCTAATCATTTTTCCCCTTTGCTAATGATGCTAACCTTAGAGCCTGCTGCAAACTGACTTGTTTCATGTCAGCCTCTCTCTATTGCCCACTTTTGTTAAGCCACAAAGCAGGTTTCAGTCTATTCAACGTCAGCTATTTCTCCGACTTGAATATTACAGTCGCCTGTTTCAAAGGCATCTCCAAGCCCACAGTATTTCTGCACAGATACCTCTATTATTGTCTGTCATTGGGATACACTGGGCTCCTCTCCTGCCTCTCTCACCCCCCGCTTCCTTCCTACATATGTGGCAAAGTCTCTGCTCTAATAGCTCTCCTGAGAGCAGGGTGAAGCCGGTCTTTACAGAGGCCTGTTAATTTTAGAGGACAAGTTTTATATATTAACATCCCTGTGGAGTCTGCTCCCTGTGCAGCGCACTATCCCCACTGTTTACCCAGAATTAAAGCGCACAAGGACCGAACCCACTCCCCATCGGGAGCCGCTGGATGATGCCAGCCCCAATTCCCACCTCCCTCCAGCTGTAGCGAGCAACCCAGGTGTCCCCAAGCGGGGCCAAAGCCGCAGAGCAGAGCAGAGGGGGAGCAGGGAGCCGGGGGTACACCAGGGCCCCATTGCCCGGCCAGTGCCAGTGCCGACCTGCGAGATGGGTGCAAGACAGGCAGCTGACAGAGAAGATCTGCTTGTTTAACGGAGGATGCATTACAGACCTCCTTCCCTTCCAAAATCCATTTTCTCCCATGTGCTGGATTCTGAGGCAGGCGGTTTTATTGTCTTGGCAAAGTGCCATCGTCCTACATCAGATTTTTTTTTCCACATGGTTTGCAAGAAGCCACGGAAATATAATTGTAAGTCTAGCAACATTTGTACTTGCTGGGCAATGGAGACCTTCTTGGTGGCTTGGAGTAACCAGGAGGAGGTTTTCCTCTGTGGATAAAAGATTGTGCAATGGTAACTATTTGGCATAAATTATGTCTTCCGGCTTGCTAATCACCTCTCAGTTCAAAAGACACAGGTCTTACCCCAGCACTCCTCCGTCGGGCTGTGGCGCTGGCGCGGGGCTCCTGCTCCCCGCGTCAGGCTGAGCAAATCCCTCGGAGAGTCTGACCCCTTAAATTGAAATTAAACACTTGAAGCTTGCAATGGGGGACAACTTTTATCTCTTTCTCTCTGACACATCCCTCCCCTTCATCATCATCCCCCCCACCCCATGCTTCCCTCCCCAAAAGAGAAAAAAGGAAGGAAAGAAAAAAGTCTGGTTGGTGCAAAGGGAGAATTTGCGGTTATTGCTAATGTTAGCATTTCTCCTTGGTTTTTTCCCCCTGGTTTTTTCCCCCTGCTTCCCTGGCATACAGGTAAAATAACAAAATAAATCCCACAAAGGGCTTTCTGCCAGGCTGCCTTTGGAAGTTTGCTTAAGTGGCCTTAAGTAAGATAATAAGCAAGGAGTGTGAAAAGAGGAGACTTTGTCTTTTCACATTAGCAGCAGCCCTGTTCAAGTGGCAGTATCTATGAAAATGCTGTTCAGCCTTTAATGAGACTACAGTGTGTTAGTGTACCAGTCTAATTAATCCCATATTTTCACACAGCATAATTACTGAGCCGGGGCTGAATTATTTGGCTACTGGAGGTGGAGCAGTGCCTGCACTGTCCTCTGTCTCTGCTCCTCACAATTTATTATGCTATACAGCAAGACACCATTGAAACCTCCTAGTATAGGACTATCTGTCATCTCTACATTATCAGTAAAATACACCACCTTCCATACTGTGCTACAAGGGCTTTAGCAAATTGCTATTTTTATGGGATATGATAAAGGAAATGCTACCTTATGTTCAAATTTTTAACTGTCTCGTGTATGGAATATACAGTCGTGCTTTGTGCACGCCAGTTCAATGAGGCCTCATTTGCATTGCTACAGACAGGGTGGTTTTCACCCCACTACTTTGTTCCCAGTCAGTCCCCCTTCTTTCTTTTCTTCCTCTCTTTTTCCTTTTATTTTTATTTTTCTTTATATTTTTATACTTTTCTTTCTCTTAATTCTTTTTCTTTTTTCTTTTTCTTTCTTTTTTCTTTTTTCTATTTCCTTCTTTCTTCCCTTCTTTCCCTCTTTCTTTCTTTCTTCTTCTTCTTCTTTTTCTTTTCTCTTTCTTTCTCTCTTCCCCTCTCTCTTTTTCTTTCTCTTTCTCTTTCCTCTCCTTTAGCAAGCTGGTGACCCCTACACTTCCAGAATCTCCATCTTTCCTGGCATTAAGCTTTTTAATCCCTTGAAGTCCTTTCTCTCCCACCCCTCCTAGTTTGTGTTATTCCTTGAAACATATTTTTTGCACATTATTATTCACCTCTGATATATGATCTTGCCATTTTGGAACTGGTAGAGCCCCCCACCCCCTTCCTTCCCATAGGAGTTCAGGGAGATTTGTGGTTTAAACATTTACTCACTTGCTAGTGTTTCTGTGACTGGTTTAATAGTATCTTTTTAATGGAAGGCCAAACACTACATTAACTATATGGAACTGTTTTAAAATTATTCTTTTCAACAAAAAAAAAAAGAGGGTTGTACCCTGTAAATTTTAAAACCAGCCTTAACAGTACATAAGGCTATTTTGTTATTGTGTATGGTTTCCATACATGCGTTGTGAGATATATGGATGTACATATACCCAGGCAAAGTGAGATCGCAAAATAAAGAAAACCACATGCTTAATAGCACAAGCAGGAAAATTACTTCTCCAAGTTTTTAACCAAATAGCGGCCCCGAGACTTGAGTCCTCTTCTACTCAATCTTAAATCTAATGTATTCAAGGAGCAATAAAGTGAATTTCATTACACCTTTGCTGATACAGCAGTCAAGTATTGGATCTGACATTCCAAAGCTCTTCCATATGTGCACACGGGAACCCAAACAGCTTGCACTGCCCCCCAAATTAGTGATGCCATGCAGGGTCTTTTATCAATCATCTTGGGGCAGCTGAAAGTAGCCCAAGTTCAAGGGTTAAGCAAGGTTAAATGTTAACAAACTTCAGTGTGTCAGCCTTCGCAGGTCTGACCATCAGGCAGCAGGGCTTCTGCGGGAGCTGGTCTTCGGAGGCTGATCTCTGACGGGGAGCTGGGAGCCCTGCAGAGGTGGGGCTGCCCGCCCCTGTGCAAGGCAGAGCAAGCACGCATGTGTGCATGCTTACCAGCTACAGACACCTGGGGGGCTGTGTGCACTGGGATGGGTTTCATGCAGGTCTATTTGCGTGGACTATCCTGGTAGAAGTTTTTGGAGGATTCAGGGTGCTCTTAACGGGGCTGTGAAGGGAAAGTTCAGAGTGAATGAGCAAGGAATAGCTCTGTGAGAGCAGCGGAGCATTGCTAAAGCCTGGCCTTCACTGCCTCTGGCACCCGGAGAGTTGCCTCTGCTGAGGATAAGGGCTACAGCAGCGTCTGCAGGTCCGTGCGGAGTCTGGCTGGGTTTTGTGTGGAGATACAGACCACTACACAATGTACCACAGCTCGCTCTCTGGCCGCTTGCTTCAGACATGAGGACCAAGGTCTTTGGGAAACTGGCGTTAGGCTGGCTCTGGTTCTAGAAATTTGGAGGAGGGTTACGCACATTAAACCTGAGAGGCCTTATGGGTGTCTCATTTTCCAAAACTGAAACAGTCGAATCACTTGAAGGTGTCTCAGGCTGTCAGCTCTTCCATGTGGCACCCAAAATCACAAGCTACTTTTAAAAATCATGTCTGCACATGGTCTGTAACATATCAGTTCTTCTGTGTTTCCTCCCCTGCCCTTGCACCCCTGGCTTTTGCAGCAAGGCTGCTTCCCCATCACTCCTCATATCTGTCAGGATGCCCTGTCCTGTGAGCCGTCTCTTCTTGAGGATTTTCAGAGCTCTCCTCGTTTCCGCTTTCCTTCTCACTTCCATCTCCTCCTTGCTGCTGTTTAGACTCCTTGGGCTGAGTTTTAAACCCTCTTCCATCATCCACTGTTGCCCTGACTCTTCATTTGTCTTCTTTGAACCTGTGCACCCATCCAAGTCCTAAAGCCAGCCTGCTACAATCTTTTTTCCAGCTTCTTAAAAAAGCACTTTGAGTTAGTCCTGAGATGTTGTATTTCAGTGGCCACCTTTAAAACACTCACGTGTACCTGCGTTTTGTCACAGAGGTACTCGGTTATTTCCCCAAGCTCACAGGAATGGTCTCTCAGGATATGACATTTCAAAACCATGAGGTGGCATCTCACGGTCAATGTTGGCTGCTAATGCCAACCATGTTGGGTCATTAAACTGCTCTGCTGGCGTCTGGTTTGGGCTGGAAGCTGAGCCAGGGACCGGAAAATGCATTCTTCTGCAGCTCCACCGAGTCCAGTGCCAGGCACACAGGGCGTACATTTTGCAGGTAGTGGCCACTGCTAAAAGCAGGTGACTGTTTCTAATGGCCTCCCCGCTGCCGCCAGCTCCTGTGTGGTCACAAAGAGCGGTCCCGCTCGAGGTGGGTCACCTTGCTGCTTTCTTTCTCTCCTTCATCTCTTTCTGTAACATTTTCTTCTTCTGTTTCCACTCTTGCTCTGCTTATGAGGCCGATCAGGAAGTGCCGGGCAACAGCGTAGAAACTGGCATTTACAGCCATGGAGCTCGCACAAAACCAAGCAACAGCTGTTGCATAAATAGAAGATGTAAAAAGCGCACCGCTGATACTCAAGTCTACCTTCACCTGGTTAGGGTGCCCTGATTAACTGCTTGTAGCAGTGCCGCCTGGGTGACGGGACAGTGGTCGGTGCCTGCGCCGAGGCTGCCAGCGAACATCCATGTTGTGATGGTTTATTTGTGACAAGGACTCCTATGAAGAGCTCCTGTGGAGCAACCGGTAAGCAGCAAAATGGTAATAGCCCATTCCTCCATCCTGTACGTGATTTTTCAACTTAAGGCTGAGGTACAAAAGATAAGAGGATTCAGTCCTTATTTTGGACATCTCTGTGCTTCTTAGGGCCTAACAGTGCAATTCCAGTGCTCCTCGACTGTGGTTTTGACCCCTTAAACCAGTGATCATATAGCAAAGTGGATGCCAACCTCAAACACAACCGGTTTATAAATGCATTTCAAAAAACAGCTTTCCATCAGTGGTTTTGCATGCCATGTCAACCCTCTGTGCCAGGGTCACAGATCTCATGAGCGCCTCTGCAAGTTACCCAATGTTCAAGAACTTTGAAAGAAACAGCTGGGATTTAATATTAGGTGCACCAACTTACTGTGACATGTTCAACCTTTAAAAAAATGAATGATTTCTTTAAAAGGTTGGATGTCTCATGCTAGCATCAGAACAAGCAACTTGGGTTGGGGAAAAAAAAATCAAAAAGCACCACAAATAGAGAAATGAGGAAAAAAACCCAGGTGTGTGCTAAAATGGTGTGGAGAAAATTAATTACTGGAAGGCTTGGTATAAATAAGACATTACATGACCCCTTCTGCCAGTGGGGGATCTCTGGAGGTGACAGACAAGTAAGGCAGGGTCTTAATGAATAGCCTTTCCCTAAAATTCTTTGCTGTGGGCTCAGCATAAACCTTTGCATAAAAGTGGGAGCCTGTGAGCAGTAGGAATTATTTATATTAAATGTGCTGCTCAGCAAAACATGGCAAAATTCCTATTCCCAACTGGAAGAAAATCATATTTCAAGGCTGTAATACCTTTAAGCAGGATACAGCGACTGGCAGTGGGGAATAAGGGTGGGAGGGAGGCCCGCTGGTGGGGGGAAGGGGGTTTTTGCCTGCTAGGAGATGGGGCCCTGCTGCGTGCCTCCCCAAGTCAGGCTCTCACCGCTGCCGTGCGGCAGAGAGGAGCGAAGCGGAGAGGCGGAGGGGAAGAGCCTCCACCTGAGACCAGAGACGGGCTTTCCCCAATGGAAAAAAACGTTGCACTTAACAGGGGTGAACCCAGCAGGGTTTTATAGAGGTTGCTCTAAAAAGGCAATAGCCTTCTAATGGAGGACAGGATTGCTGTTAAAACCACCAGATGAAATCCTATGCTGATTGCCAAAAGGTTAAATCACTGGTTCGGGCCATGGCCTGACACAGATGACCAGGGGCTGCCGGGGACTGAGCACTGCACAGGAGAGGTTCCTGTGTAACTCAGGGAAATGAGGTGTGGGAAGGAGCGAGCACAGCTCTCCACAGTCACCTGCACTGACCAGGCTGCAGAGCTGGGGAAGCACGTAGAGATGTGACCAAGGGCTCTCAGATGGGGCCAGAAAAGTAACGTGAGCAAGACATGCTGGTAGAAAGTGTCTAGGGAAGACAAGAAGACGATGCTGTTGGCCTTGGGAAGAGCCCAGTGGCAGCAAGACCCCAAAAGGGAATGTCCCAGCTCTGAGAAGCTGTTTGAGTTTTACAACTCGCTGAATTAGACCTTGCCACCGCAGGGTTGGGATGCGTACCTATGTGCTAGTGTGCATGCATGTGAGTGTTTATGAACTAACTGGAGCGCTGCTCAGGAGTAAAACCAGTGTCCACGTCAACAAAAATGGTTTTAAAAATGCCTATAGCACAGTGATGGTGGACTCTAAAATCCTATGGCCCCTCTTTTACCCCTGGAGGGAGTGAGTAGATGTACGAGCTGGGAAGCACACAGCTCCCTTAGCACCGCGGGGAGGAGAGGTCAGTATTTCCTTGGTGTTCAGTCCAGAGAAAGACATAGAGATGAGAGGAGATATATACTCTTGCTGGAAGATCATCAATCAGTCAATCAAGTGAACAAGCCAAGACCTTCTCTCATTTCCCTGGGATGATGTAGGTCTCCGTACTCGCCATGGTCATGCTGGTGCTGTCCTGGCAAGAGTGAGGCTCTCTGAGTATCCCCATGTGAGGCCAGCCTCACACCTGGGAAACGGTGGAGCGGATGGAGCTGGTCTCCATGGAAGGTGGCTGTGCCTTGCTGGAGGGATTGCCCCAGGGGTGCAGAGCTGCTGTCGATCAGCCTGGATCCAGGCTGGCAGCGAGGTTACGTGGGCAGCATGGCACCATGGGCATAGCCCACGCTGATCCTTCCTGACATACCCTCTTCCACCGGTGATGGAGCAGAGTATATATAGTGCAAAGGGTACACCTCTGCAGAGGTGTTTTGTTCAAAGCAGGCAAATTGACAGGCTTCCCTCATAAAACAGTAATGCGGCTTATACATGAAAAAAAGATCATCAAAAATCAGTTTTCTCCCAAGTAAGATAATTCTGACGTTACTTAAAATACTTCAGACCTGTCAGTAAAATCTCAATGTCATTAAAATTAACTGGCATATTTAAAGATTGACTTTCTTGCTTGCTTTCAACTCCCAGTCAGCCTGACATGGGGAGGGCACTTGCTATTCTTATCTTTTACACACTTGTATTTCTTGGCCTTTAACAGCTCCTTCTGCAGCGCGCACTGCTCTGTCTGCCAGGGATAACGGGTGTCACTGGTTGCTGCTAATCCATTATGGCAAGCTGTCTAATTACCAGTGGTGTAGCAGTAAATAAAATGCGGGTTCACTTGCTGGCCTGCTCCTTATCCCTCATCTGAGAAGTGGGCAAATGTTGTATCACCCCAATTATTGCTCCATTTACCTGCATGTTCCCTTGACTATGGCACTGCTAATTACTTACTTTGTTAGGCAGAAGAAATATTAGGTATTTATTTCATTTCCTGTGATGATAAGAAATACAACTCCTGTTATTTGTCCCCTGGACTAGAAAATTCTCTTTGTGGCAATCCTTCTAGCCTGTGTGCATAAATAAAACCTTATTTTACCCTAACACAGCTTTGGTAACTGAGAAGACATCACATTTTGATCAGGAAAATGTTCTCGTCTCTTTTCTCTAGTATGGGAAAGGCAAGTTAGAGAGGTTTGTGAAGCGGGACTGGATGTCGTACTGGATGAAACAGTTCATTACTGAAATAGCATTCTGCAAGATACCCACATGAAATTGCTGCTCTTTAGCAGAAACAGTCCTTCTGGAGGTGCTTGGCTCTTGGTGAGGAACTGGAAATTGGGAGCAGTCTCAGCCTGTGTCCAAATGGGACTAGATGTGATTTTCATCTTAGACATTTTTCGCTGTTGATCCTAGTCCCCTTGGCTGCAGCCACCTCTTCACTTGGACTCCAGCATCATGAGATCATCCTCAGTAAAAATGCTGGTTAGTAGCTGGCAAAAGAATGTGATTTAGCACTATATTAAATGGCAAAGCAACAGAGAGAAAAAGCGAGTGTAACCCGTGAAAAAAGTGGATCGTCCCAGGTAAGGCAGCAGGAGGGGCCGTCGGTTCGGCATAGCAACAGCATCTCTGTCTCTGAGTGCTCTCCAGAGAGCACCATGCAGGCAGGGACGAGCGACATGATGCCTAATGAAAGCAAATTTAGAGAGGGGCCAAAGCCTCCTAAGACCCCAGCTGGTACTCTATTGACTCTATTGATCATCATGTCACCTTACCCAACTTCTAACAAACTCTCAATTTGTTACCCAAAGCAGTTATATTTCACTAGGATCTCCCTTTTTACCAATGCAGCCTTAAATAAATCTTTTGAAAAGGTGTCCTGAAACAGGTGTCTGAGATGAACCCCACAGTGTGTGTAGGGGAGCTTCATATGATGCATTTGGTGTGATGACTCTTGGTCTTCTTCATTTCTGTGGTCCTCTAGAAATTGTCCAGCGGTGGTGCAGACCCCCTTAGAGATTTTGTATGTCTAGGTGGCCATAGAGCATATAAGGACTTCCTTTTCCTGATCACCCTCTTTGGGGGTTTTTTTGCAGGTATCCATTTCTGGGGTCCCCTGGATTGAAACCCAGCGAATCCTGTACACTAAAAAGTCCACAGTAAATGGGCAACAGCTAAAAAAGAGGTCAAATGGATGGAGGGGAATGTGCAGGTTATTTAAAAATATTTGTATATTTACACACATGCACATATATTATAATGTATGTTTTTCAGCTGAACGTCCTTCAGTTTTGTTACTTCTGTCATTCAGTGCATCTTTGTGCCATTAGCCCTGGTTTTACTTACTTTGCAGCTTGCCTTTGAATTTCAAGGTGCCAACACATGAAACAGAAATTTGGATCAGCAACATTGTTGGAGTTTCACTTCTGACAACACAAGAAATAAGGAATAAAGGGCTACAGCTGGCTGAAATGAATGTCATATGCAGTCTCCCTTTTTAAAATATTCAAAATGCTCATACCTCAAGGACGTAATTTAAATGTTCATTTTAGCCTTTTGCATCACCTTTAAACAAGGCACTGGCATAACACTGCTGCCTCATTTAGACTAGAGAATAATCAAAAATCTCTTGTATTTCCTGGCACTGGGAGGGAGGGTCTTTAGACATCCAGATTTTGATGGCTGGAAGAGTCTCGCCTTGAGACCATTCATTTCCAGGTGGAAGAAACATGCTTTAAATACTGCTACCAAGGAAAACCCAGTTATTTTGAATGTATTTGATAGAAGAACAAAACTTCAGTTTCTTCTCAAAGCCATTTAGAGGGAGTTTAGGATTTGCAGAGGCCATTTAGGATTTGCAGCTTGAGCGTTGGATGGTTGATTTTGCCTTCAAGGTCTTGCTGCTGAAGTCTCCTTCTTGGTCTTCAGCAGGAAGGAGGAGGTTGTGGTGCAGCTCCCCGGTGGTGTACCCTGCAGCAGCAGAGCGGGCCAAGCGGACATGGCTGAGGAAGAAAAGCACAGCCCAGAGAGCACTCCCAGATCCAGGAAAGCAGCCAGGACACTTCAGAGCTACCTGGAGAAAGAAAAAGAAAACAGCAACAGGAAATGAGAGATTCTGAAAAGATCTCCTCCAAAAGCTACCCCAAAAAATCAAACCAAAGGAAAAGAGGGAGAAATCAGAAGTTCCTTCCTTCACCGCCGTGTCCTGCGCCGCACGCTGAATTGCCCTGTCTGCAAACATGACTGACATCACTGGATAAGAATGTAAACTTTGATTTTAAAAAAATACCGCTTGCTGCTGCTCCTCTTTGGCAGCAGATCTCATTTCTTTGGAGTATTTCTATCTGATTACGTATGTGTATGCACATATATAAATATATTGTTAAAAGCAGAAGGATGCTTCTCTCTTTCTTCCCCGCACTTGCAACAGAGGCTGTGCACCATGCAAAGCAGGCTCCTTCTGAGACCTTCCGCATGTGCTGCTAGAGGAAGAGGAGAGCGGAATGAAAATTATAAAATAGTAATAATAACAACAAAAATAACAAATAAGCCGAGTGAGAAATGAAGGACTAATTCAAGCTGTGTCCTTTATACCAATAATAAATGACCCGGCACTGGGGAAAGCAGGTTGCTAAATTAAAACTAATGTGGGAGGTGTGCATCCCCCCATTCTCTCCCCCCCCATTACTCCACCCCAGCTGCGAGGATCTATGCTGGGGGCTTGGGTGTCTTCCCTCCCTCCCTTCAATCTACCTAGCCAGAGCCCTCTCCCTGCTTGACAGCTACTGCAAGCCCAAACTGACAGCTCTTCAAAATCTGCTGAAGAAACCCAGCATTAATTAAGTCATTGCTGGACTGTAATTTCCTTGAGAAGTAAAAAATTCTCACACAAGAAAAGGTTACAGAGACCTTTTCTGTGTCAAAATTACCATGCTGCATGAATATTAATGCTCTTAATGAAGACAACCTTTGCTTCATCAGGAAGGTTCTGGAGCAGGTGCCAAGCCTGAAGTCTCACTCTGTGGATTTTCTACTCTATGAAAGTCGGCACAATGCAATTTTTCCATTAAAATCAACATTTCCCACATGATCGCGGTTTTTTTTTCTTCTTCTTTACAGATAGGTGGAAAGAGGGGGGAAAAAATCCCTCTGCTTTGAAATCAAACATTTAAAGGTTTCATTCAACACATTAATCAGTGCTGAGAGGAAGGAGGAGGAGGAGGAGGAGGAGGAGGGAGGCGGAGGGGGAGATCTGCCTTATTTATACAGATCTCGCACACGCTTCCATAGATCACAGCTGCATTCATGTCGCGCGCTGCCCCGGGGTGCCGCCGGGCACATCCTCTTCAGAAAGGCTCAGTGGGATCGCAGGGGGACGCCGTGACGGGGGCGTCGGAAAGGGGCTGGCATGGAGGTGCCACCACCGCCACCCTGCTTGGGAGGTGAACCTTGGCCTTAAGCCTTCGGGCATTTGCTCCCCAGAGACCGAGGATGGGCGCGGTGAGGTTTGGCCATCTGGGAGGCATAGCTGAAGGCTGTATCACCAAAAAATGGGGGAACAGGGAAAGGGGCCTCCCCGGCAGCGGGCAGGGGAGGGAGTGGAGATGCTGAGCCACGAGGGCAGCAAGGATGTGCGTTAGCACAAAATGATGGAGGAAAGGGCTGTTTCCTTGGCTCTTCCTCGTGGAGGAGAGGGTTTTTGATGGCACTGTGCTGGAGAAATTGCACTGCCTGCCTTCCTTGCCGAGCCGTTTCACCGGTATTTAGCCTCAAACAAGGAAAGGGAAAGAAATTATAAGGAAAAGTGTGGAGAAACGCTGAGGACAGAATAGAGGCTGCAGCTTTAGAGGGGAAAGAAAAGCAGGTAAAAGCCACCTCTTTCTCCCCCTTCAAAAGGAGAAAATGATATGAAAACTGCCCATTAATTATATCTTCTACTTCTACTTATTAGGCATTCATGATCTAATAATGGCTGTGGCTAACTTATAAAAAAAATCTGATTATTTTCTGTTGGGGCATGCAATGCCCTGTATATATTAAAAAGGTAAGCAATGATATATATTTATGGGTACTGATGTAATAGCTATTAGATTTATAATGCAGAGAAGAAACATAATTTTATTAGAAAGAGCAATAGTTCACAATCCTATTATTGTTTATTGCTGACGTCAGTGCTGAACTATAATAAGAATCATGTAACAACTGGAAATAATAATAAAATGCCGTTTAGATTTGCAAGAAAGTGGATCCTCTAAAAGAAAAATAGGGATTATAAACCCCAGCCCTGTGCTGGCTGGGGATACCTAGCAGCAGCTGTTTGGGTTGCTGCAGCACTCGGGATGCAGGTCAATGTTTTTGCCCCCCTGAACCAAAGACAAACATCTTCCTGACCCCAAATCTGCCATCAGCCTCACTGCAAACACCTGGGCAAGGCCTGGAGGGGGCCGCCCAGGGCATTCCCGTGGGTCACCCGCACAGCGTGGCCCCACAGGGACAGACCACTGTGTCCTCCCCAGGGACGGAGGGACGCCTGGGGCAGCGGCATCCCCAGACCAGCCTCTCACTGTGAGCAACACACAGGCACCAAACTGTCCTTTGGCCTCCTTTACAGTAACCTTGATAATTTGAGTTTATGAAACCTCGCATCCTACGCCTCATTAAAGTACTCAAACTACTACTCTGCACCTTTTATGGCTAGCTTCTGTTTTACATGAATATATACATATATACTTAGACTCTAAATCTTTCATTATAGTCGCCCTAAAAATCTGTTTCCAAGCTGTATCTGGAACTGTCAGCCTTGCTGGTCTCTACTTCTCCAGATTACTTTTTTTTTCCCTTTCTAGCAGTTTTTTTTCCCTTTAGAGCAGTGTTTGCTGACCTTCAGACTCAAGAATTAACTCATTCTCCCGACATCTGTGAATTATTAATGAGGGTGTTTCAGAAAGTTCCTTAGCCACTTCCTTCAAAACTCCTGGGTGCAAATTAATAGAGCTGTTTTTGGGAAAGCTTAATTTTAGCAGGTGCTGCCTCAGATCTTCCTTTGTTGCAGAGATAAACGTTCTGCTCCCACAGAAACGTCAGACAGGATAGATACACCCTCCAGCTTCATTGCAAATACAGAACAAAAGTGTCTAGTCAACACTTCTGATCTTTCTTTGTTAATGCTTGCAATGCTGTGAGCTGTCTCTAGCAATGGCCCCACAACTGTTCAGGGTTTTTCTTGCTCCTTTTAGATTTTTCTGGGATCTTTTATTATCCATCATTCTGTTGGCCGCTGATTCTGCACTGATTTCTTTTAGCTTTGTGTGTGTGTGTGTGTGTGTGTATGGAGGGAGGAAGAGGAAAGGAGGGCACAACAATATCATTTTTTAGCATCTTTGAACATTTCCCAGTTTTCATGAAATTTCTTACCATCAGTTTACAGTCCCACTAAGTCTTTGCAAGGATTGTATTAGGCTTTATATAGCTGTCCCTTTCCTTTTTGAACATGGAATAGTCTAAGAATGCAAACTAGGTGCTGTGTTTGGAGGAGATAAAGGTAGGGCTCCCACACTTTCCGTTGCGAAGAAAGAGGCTGCAGGGCTGCGTGGCTGGGATGGCAACAGTTCCTGCTGACAAGGAGGTGGAGTGGGTGCCAGGAATACATAGTGAGGGAGGACAATGCTCCTGAGCTCCTGCTTCCACGTGGGATCCCAGTCCAACAGTACATCTCACTATCGAGATGTCCCCTGTGGCCATATGCTGGATGGATAAATCTGGCTCCCTGTCTCCCCAGCAGCCCTTACCTCCTACACAGGTCCTCCCTGTGGTCCTTTATCACAACACTCACTAGCCCTCCTCCAGCCAAGCCCTTTTCCCCTTCTCAGTCCTAGCTGGTACCTACTGCTCCCTGGCTCTGCCAAATCCCCCCACCCAAAATCCCAAATCCCCTACCATCCACCTACCATCAGCCACATCTGCCCTGTACTTTCTCTGGACAGTTAAAAACCTAGCCTGGCCACCAGCCTATGGAAAGAGACGACCACCAGCTTCACTTTAAAATATTGATGGGCACAGCCATAGGTAAGATGAGGTGAAAGTAGGACACGCAGTCAGCAAGCACCACAAACTTAGAAATCTTGATCCGTGACCAGAAACCTGCACTAAAAGCTTCAACTGAGGTCCCTCAATATGAAGGTGTTAGAAAGGAAGAAAGGTTTGCAAATGTTGGCATAGCCAAGAGCACACGCTGAACCAGAGCAGGAACAGAATATTTAGTTCCTTGCCTCCAGTAAATTGTCTGCATTAAAATAATGCAGATGGCTGAGACATAGATATTTTTATAAATTAGTGGAATTTCAGTTTTCCACAGAACAAGGTGATATTATGTCCTGTAATTATACAAATATTCTTATGGGACATGATATCACACTTAAAACTCTAAATTTTTAAAAGTGTTTCAGTTACTTTATAGCAGCAGAGTGTCTTCGGAATGAACTAGATTTGCTATTCCATCTGAAGAACAAAGAGAAAAATTTATAGAAGATCAAACAAATAAAAATACATTGAGAAAGACAGTAAGTGATGTCAACGCACTAAGAAATTAAAAACTTTGCATTAGTGTCTGAGCTTTTTTGTTGGTACCCAGGTAGTATAAATAATAAACTAAACCGAAATTGTACATATTATAAAGCTGCGTTTTTCTGTAGGGGTGCTGGTGACATGTACAAACCACGCGAGCTTTACTCCCATGGCTTATCCATGTCACTAATCCTCCTCTATAAAACTAGAGAAGGGAGGGGTGTAACTTGTGCGGAGTCGATTCCATCTTTTGCCTGCATTTGTTTCCAAATTACTTGACAAGCCTTGCCCATGGCTTTCCAGCAGTCTGCCTTGGGATGAATGAACTTCTGCAGCAGAGAAATTCATCCTGTGAAAAATGTTTGGTTTGGGTCATTGGAACTATTTGGGAAGTATTTGGCTGAAAAATAGATGGGAAAGTCAACTCAAGTGGAAAATCTGAGGTGAAGTTTATTTATGACTGATGAAGAATGATAATTTATATTTTGTCTGTGTCAAATTTTTTTTCTTAAGACTATTTGTAATCAGCTCAGTTCAGTCTCAAATGACGCTTGCTTTCTTTTTCCAAGTGATTCCATCAGGCACAAAAAAAATTTAGTTCATCATGAAGATCTAATTGTGATAAAAACCATATACTTTTAAGTATAACTTTCAAATTAGCCTCTGACTGAGAAATTACTGTGAAATTATTTCTGTCAGATTTATTTGAAATAGCTCTGGACACAAGTGGGTCTCAGCTTCCCTGGGCTATCTCAGGGAAGTCTGGGGTCTGCACCAGTTGCCATCACTCTGGTCCAAGCGCTCGCTGGCTTTGGGACAGTCAAACGGTGACTCCAAAACGCATGCCCTGGACCTGTGCATTGTGTTACAGGACATCTCCTGAGGTTTTGGCCTGGGGAAATGGAAGCTGGGGAGACTTACCACCCTGCTGTGCACCTTGCAAGATGGTGTTTTAACTTTTCCATCAAAACAGATGGGAGTTTTGTTCACGGGGAATCTTTTGGGATGCCAAACCCAGTGGTCCTGCCTCCTGCACGACAACGATCCTGCCAGGGTCACTGCAGGAGTCTCACCCCCTCTCCCCCGCCACTCCTGATACCTTCATCCCAGAGAGATGAGACGGCAAATCTTGCTCCCAGCTCTTGCTGGCTTCTCAGAAAATCCCAGACTTAATCAGGAGGCTTGTTTATGGTACAGCGCCTTGTCTTGCAAGTACTACAGATGCCACTTCGTTGCACCTAAACTGCTTACGAGACAGCACTCTTATCTAATAAGACATAGCACAGCCATACATATTTATTTATATTTGAACTCTTGCCCTCTGTACTATACTGCAGGTCATGCATCTGCTCCAACACCACCTTATTAATTTTCTACTACTCTTCTCCATGGTGGCGACAGTGTTTCAAAGCCTGAAAGGAATATTTTCCTTTTTTTTCGCTTTGATCTATCTGTTTAACTCTTCAGTTGCTGAAAGGAGGAGAGTCTGGGCTTCCCGAGTGCGGTACCGCAGCTCTCCTTGTTGGGAATCGGGACACAGCAAGGCTCTCCAGACAATGTCATTTCTCTGCCTGTGTAATACATTACTGTTCTGTTTTGTACCTTGCTAATTAGAAAGCAGGAAAGAAAAAAATATATTTATATATAAAAGAGCTCCCATCTGACAGACTCAAATTACAAAAGTATTCCGATATAAATTATTTAATCAGTGGGGGGAAAAAAGAAAGTCACAGTACTAACTATCATTTCTAGACAGAGTATTAACAACCATTTCTTTCATTGGCTTCTGGTGTCTTATTTTGCGCACTCATCACCAATAAGAAGCTATTGCATGATGCTTACCATAAAATATGACTTTCATCTCTTTGTCTTTGCATTCACTTGCTTCATTTACCTTCCTAACGTATAAAAAGTTTTTAATTTGCCTCCCTCCCTTCCTCTTCTGTCACTAGCACTCTTGAAAACTTCTGGAAGAAGAAAGTAAAGACTTTAATTCATATATGGGACCCCATTCTGCCAGCCAGATCTGCCAGTCTTTGAAATATACTCCATGAACGAGGCCTCGTTTGAAGGCGTGATCGCAGCTTTATGGCTAGATTACAAGCCGGTGATAGGAAACCATCCCAACACACGGGCTGATCTCCAAACCCACACCTCCTTTGATGCCCTGCAATGATGGATGGTCTCCAGGAGGCCAAAGACTTGCTCGGGGCGGCCATCCCCAGCAGCAGAGGGAAACAGGCTCAGGGCCTGAGCTTTGCCCGAGGCCAGAGGTGCCCACATCAGGGGCTTGGTGCCCACCTCTGCACAGAGAGCACTAGCCAGGATCAACCTTGGTGCACCGAGGTTGCGTCTGCCCTCAGAACAGGCCTCCAGAGACCAGGCCCTACGTGTCTAGCCTGCTTCAGCAGCGGAAATAACTTGGCGTAGCCATGACACCGAACTGACCCAAAGCGTGGAAAGCACACCTTTTAACTATTAAAAGACCTAGCCTCTTTCCAAAAGACAAGAGGTATCCAAGGACATTGCACAAGAGCCCCCTCGTGCAGACGTGCTGTTGCGAGGCCAACAAAGCTGTGCTACGTGAAAGCAAGGGGCAAATCCCTGTAACCACCTACGGGCCGGCGGCAGACCCTGGAGCAAGGTTTCTCATCTGAGAGCCTGAGACCATGAGCGAAACATTTTTTAAAAGACCAGGAAGGGTAACATGCGCCAAACCCTGTGTTCATGCATAAACTGTTTGTGCCAAATCTGAAGGCTGCTCTGGGAGGGGTAGCCCCGAGCCCCACCTTAAGTCAATGCCTGTGTCTGATAAGAGTACAAATATATTGTTTTCTGGTCCCTGTGGTGGGTGAATACCTTTTGATTGCCTGCTGAGATTACATATAATAAAAACCAGAGAGAGTAAACTGCTTTTCTTTTCACAGTTATGTCACTACTATATATATAAGTATCTATAGCAAGTTTCAAATCCATATCCTGATGTTGGATAAGCAGCTGGAGCTATTGAGATTTTTGTGGAAATCTTCCGCTTTTCTTCCTGCGAGCTGTGAGTGCAGCGGGGCCAGAGTGTTATCTGGAAAAAAATAGTAATAAAAAAGAAATAAGGCAGGACGCGGCTGCGGCGCAGTGCTCTCTGGGCAGCCTGACGGCGCAGGCATGTGAAGGCTGCGACGTGGCATGGCTGCTCCCTCTGAAGTCGAGGTGGTGCCATGCCCACTGGCCCGGGGGGTACAGCCCAAGTGAAACCACCGGTGCAGTCAGGAGAAACACCCCACCCACAGACGCTTCATGCTGGACAAACCCTCTTGGGCATTTTTTTGGCCCATCTGCACCCCCGGCGCCGTCAGGGAGTCCCAAGCTTTCCCCGCAGCTCCCACGCCATCGTTATCCTCACTAGGCCGGCCCGTCAGGCCAGTCCCTGCGGCATGACCAGGAAGGTGACAGTCCCCCGCGAGTGACAAAGGCTCTGTGCTCAGTTGCTCTTGCAGGCAGGGAAGGCCCAGGTTTTTTCCCCAGCAGAGCTGCTGCTAATAGCAGCCTCCTCCTCTGCTCTCGCTGCCTCCTCCTCACCACCACCAGACACTGGAAGTATGAAATAAAGCTCATTTTTCTGACATAACACACTAAGATCTTGAAAGTTTATGCCACAGCAATGTAAAACGAATACCTCTTGGCACAACAGAGGCGATATACTGCCTGTTTGTTAACAGGGGGGGGAAGTGCCTGCTCACGTTATCCGTCATGCTGTGCAATGGCAACTGGCAGCTGCCTGCAACCCAGCCCTCGCCCCCCCTGCTCCTCCTGCCAGCTCCTTCCTCTTGCCCCGGCGAGACAAAATGACATGCTCAGAGGCAGAAAAGGCTCAGGATTTAAGAGCGGGCGTTTTGCACCTTATGGTGCTGCTCTGGTGGGGCTGCCTTACCTTCAGCCAGCATCAGGGGACTCTGTCCCAGCAGCATGACCAACCCAAACCCCTTCGGCGTGCAAGCCGCTCGCCGGCCAATAGTGGCCTTTGCGCTTCTTCAGCAAGGATGGGGAAAAGAAAGGGATGTCTCCTGCTTGTTGCATAATGAAAATATCAGAATTGAAGAGCTACAAGCCACGGGTTACTCAGGGCGGACTGGGAGAAGCCACCTTTCCCCATGGGAATTGCTGCTTGTAGCTTTTAATCATGTAAGCGAGATCAGATTGCCAAACCTGGCAGCAAAGGCGGCAAATGCGGCTTCTGGGAATCAGAGACAACCAAAACCCTGGGAAGGTCTCAGGCTGGTCACTGGAGGAAAGCTCAGCCTTCATCCACACGAAGTGGTGTGCCGCTTCTTCATTTTTGTGGACAAACACACGTAGTGCCGGCTCCCTGTGTGGGAGTTTTATTGTCTTGCTTGAAAGGTACAAGTTGAGAAGTCAGGGCAATATTAAACAGCATTTATTAAACGAGGGACGGTTTAATCTTGCTCTACAGATACTAAATATTGGATTTAGCAGAAGCTTGGAGAAATACGAAAAATGCACATTTTATTCTTTGAAATACGTTTTCCCAAGGAGAAGATGGGGCCACCTAATGCTAACTGCTGCAAAGAGAGGATCTTCCCTCCCTTTAAACCCAGCACGTTAGAGATGTGGGAGGAAGAGGGGTTGTTTTCTTCAAGAAAACTTTCAACCCACATACTTCTGGGGCAGGGTGAGAAATACCCCTTCCCCAGATGCCTGATTGACTGGGTAAGTGTTGAGATGAACGGTCCCTTGGAAAAATGAGGGGAAACAAGTAAAAATGTCCTATCAAAGGAGAGCGCTCACGATCACAAAGAGAGGAAATAAATACGCAGGGAAGGGTATGATGTGCGCTTGTCCTCTCACTGTGCCCATCCCAAGGCAGCCACTTTGGATCACTTTGATCATCAGGCAGGGTACAGGGCCCAGTGGATTTTGGTCTGGTCCACTCTGGCTGCTCCTATATTGCGTACAGACGAACTCGTACTGATTGAGTTAAACCGGTGGACACTTACTGTGGCTGAAGAGTGATGTGCTTTGCTCCAGTCTGACACCGGTGCTAATTAATTTAGAGTAAATAGAAATAAAAATGGTACAAAGTGCAGTAAAAGTATCCAGCTTGCAGTGATTTAACGAAATCGGTTCATGCTTAGATAAAAACAGTGCAACGCAGCACACAGATCAACACCGAGTGAAACTGATTAAATGTCCAAACAAAGGAATAAAAACACAAAATCAGTTGGACAGTAAAAAGAGTCAATTGTAAAACAGATTATATTGTCCCAATAGAATTGACTTTTTTTTTCTTTCTTTTTCTTTTTCCACTGACTTTGTATTGTTTTGGTTTAGTTTCGGTGTGGTGCTGCTCGGTGTTCGCACCTCAACCTCTCCATTCGACAGAAAAACCTGGAGTATTTCCTTGTCCTCTTCTCCAGACACCATCACTCCCTTCTCTGCATCAGCTGGTACCAGCTGCTCAGAAGCGAGCAGATCCCAGAGGAAGAGCAAATATCCCATGGGCAAACTGGGTTTGTTTGTTTATAATCACTCTGCCAAGCACATCTTGAAAGGTAGGGGTTTTTTTTAAAAAACGGCTTTAAAGCCAAGACCCTCCAAGATTTCCGTGGGGTTTAGTTGAACTGCAGCTGACTTCCATCCAGCTTTTGTGAACTCAGCTGCCTACTCTGAAGACACATGAACTTCTTAGGTGGTGTGCCAGGCAGACGGATGCTAAACCACCAAGGTATGCAAACAGAAAATGTGCGTTAGGAGATGGGGGCGAGAGCGACCTAGGATGGTTGGGAGGGGGCTGAGGTTCCCAGACGAGCCAATATATGGCCTCCAGAGTTAGCAGGATGAGCACAAGCAAATGAACACAGATTGCTGCTGTACCTTTCACCAGACTGGAGATCTCCACAGGGAAAAGGAAGAGGTGCAGCTGTGCACAGGGAGGGAGGTACAGTGGCATGACGTGCATTCACGACACGGCCCTCGGGCTGCCACCCTACCAGCCTGTCCCTGCATGGGAGGTGGTGAACACGAACCCAAAGTCAAGAGGGAGCCAGATGTTCCCCTGAGCCCTCATCACTTGGCATGGCAGCCTGCGCGTTTGCAAGCACAGGGGCACGCTGTGCAGTTTGTGAGGGCAGGTCAGAGCTCTGCAGGGTGATGTAAGAGCGTGAAACAGTTCTCACTCCTGTTAGCTAACACCGTCCCCATTACACTTGGAAAATGCACTTTGCCCTAAGTGCTTCAACTACTGGATGACTTCTAACTTTCAGTATCAAGCACATCTTTCACCCTTTTGCCCTCTCTAGGCATCTTTTCAGTGGCTGGCAAAGTGACCCCAGATGCTGTTTTTGAAGCGCTTTAGGGAGAGGAGAAAAAAACAGATTTTATTTATTTCACCTGTACCAAAATTACCTCTGAAAGAATTCAAATATATGTCTTCTCTTAGTAGTAGTCTTGGTAGCTAAGACTTCAGACTCTCTTTTGTCTACACTGGTTGTTTTATTCTGGTTCTCATCTTGCCCACCAGACCTGGCGTGGCTGGGTATCTTCTGAAACATTATGGGCCCTGCAACAACTTATTCTGTTCACAAATCCATATTGCATGGGCTATGCTTATTCTACATGCAGCTCTTCAGTGATGGCAGTGGGAGTTTTGACAAACAGAGACCATGGCATTCACTGGCAATCCACAGAAACACTTTTTTTTTTTTTTTTTAATGTGGTATGAAAAAACTCTTCTTAGGAAAACAGATAATATCAGTGCCTGAGGCCTTTGCCCTAGGTGTCTCAAAGGGAAAGGCACTTAAAAAATGTGCAAAGCAGCAGCACAAACCTCCCACAGTGCTGAAAAGAAGACTAAATATTCTTAGGGAAATGTTGGGTTTATTCCAATTTCTCCAGAAACACTTACTAAACCCACTTCCACATTTTCGGGCACTGGTTCTGGGAACTCAGCATTTAGGTACTTTGAACGAAAACAGCACGGTCAGCTGGACCACCTTATGCGAACATTAATTTCCATTCACTGGACCTGAATCTATTTTCCCTGTGAAAAACCTGGAGCGGCTCCACAGGAGATGTTTGGAGTCACACTGCTGTGAAGCCAGAGGAGACTCCAGCCTGTAAGATACACTTGACTTTGCAAAGCATGTGCTATTAATTAACCATGAGAAATGGCTGCTCATTTACTTTTCAGCTACGTGAATATTAAATGTTTCCTAGCTTGGCATCAGTCTCAGCTATCCTTCTTCAAATTTATTCCACGAGGCTATGCACTGAGGCCAGGGGAAATGGTAGGTGAGTGTGGGCAGCAGGAACCACTGAAGAAGACTGATCCGTGCTGAAGAGAGCTGAAATTTTAGGAGAAATCAGCCATATGTCAAAGGAAGAAAACCCACGATCAATTCTGAGCAGGTAATCTTCAGAGAGGATTCTTGAGAAGTAAAATGGATTATTATTATTTATTATTGTTATTTATCAATCAGCAGCACAGCAGAGGCACCCATAGGTGGGGAGGATTTAGATACCTACAGACCAAAGGGATTCTGATTCCCACTCTGCTGCTTGCCCACCCTTCAGGCCAATATGACTTTCTGTCACAGTTTTTTATCTGTAGTCTTTATGTATATCTTCTCTGGAATGCTGAGGATGATACTGGAGCATCTTGGGAAATGCAAACAAATAGGAGACGTGATATGCCATAGTTCACAAAAGCATCATATCTCGTATACGCTACTTCTAAGAAAAAGCCAGATTTTTTTTCCTGGAACCACCCTAAGTAAAAAATTAATGCAAACAACACAAGTGAGGCCTTGTGTGGTTTGGAAGCCATAAAGACTCTCAACCACTAGACTGGCCCAATTCCTCCTGTTCTTTGCTTTTGGTCTAGTAAATTGAAAGGCCACCACAGATGTTAGTACCACAAATATTCATGTTCTACCCAGAAATGGAACCTTTTTTATTTGATGATTTCCGCAAATGAGCATGGCTTTTCACAAGGAAGAAGGGGTACATCAAGCTTCTGGGAAAGGTTATCAGCTTTTCCAAATGGGCCTCCGTGAAAATTTGCTGTTTTCCTACTAAAATAGCTCCCCCTTTTTTCCTTTCTTTTTTTTTTTTTACAATATTCAGGTTTTACTAAACCTCTCTGGCAGGCTGGTATTCCTGCAGGTAAGGCTATTTCCTGCTTTCTTAAACTACTCTTATATATTAACTTTTTATATATTTTCTATATTTTCCCAGTACCTCACTAGGCCCATGTGGCTCCAATCAGAGCTAGTCCCTCCAATTGCCTAACAGGCAATGTACCAAATCATTAGATGACCAAAGGTCACGTTATCTCCTTAGATATTCACGTGCAGCTCTTCTCTTCAGTCGCTGAACTCAACTGTCTGGGACAGAATTTGACTTTAAATGTAGAAGAGCAGAAAACACACAGCTATGGAGAAAAGAGAGGCATGGGGGCCAATGCAGTATCTCTGAGAAGATTAAAAAAAAAATTACATTGAATTTTAGCTAGAATAACTTCCAGTGCAAGGATCAAGGTTCTTCTTATGCAGGCATAGTGTAAGCAACTTGGATCCCCCTGTTTTTTTGAGTCTTCTTCATTTCTGAGCTGCTTCTGCAAGGTAAAGGTTAACTTAAGCTTGTTTTTAGCATTCAAGGAGCCGTAGACCCTGGCAATGTGGCTGTATGTTCTAGCAAGGAAAGTGACTGGAGGTAGCAACTTCCATGAGTAGCTCCTACAGCAGAAGTTTGGAGGCCCAGAAACAATTAGATGAGACCTTAAAGCAACCTGCTGTAACAGTGCTTCACCTGATACAGGAAAACCTGCATAATTTTACATGTGCTTGCTGTATGCGATGACGTGCTCACGCCCTTAATTCCTTTCTCAAGAAATAAACTGGGATGCCCAAAATCTCCTGGAATTCAGCTAGCGGTGATCAATTGGCAAAATCCCATGAAGTCTGTAACTATGTCCTGGGAGAAAGCTCCACAGCCCTGCATGAAAATCCACTGCTGGTTTTAAGCACTGCTTCCAAAATTTGTTCTCATTTGCCATTGGCTTTTGGTGGGGAAGGGTGTTCATTATCACCCAGCAGCAGGTTGACTGAGAGCAAACAGCAGCTACTATGCAACTTGCAGCCTTTCTGAAGACAAATAATCATCATGAACCACTTATGTGGAAAGCAAGTTGTCCAACTCTGCAAACAGTTAGAGCTCTTGCAAGAAGCATGCTAAGAGAGTTGCTCGAAGGGTAAGATGATGTATTTATTCCAAATCATTATGTTTCCGGTCCTGCTTTTTGGTTTTGAATTTCTGAACGAGTATGAAAACTCATATCCAAAAAATGTCTACCACAAAATGAACAAAACTCTCATAACAATTCTAATGCTCCCGTTTAATATGCGCACCAGAGGGTGCTGTGCTGTGGGTCTGAGCAGGAATATTAGCCACTCCAAACTACATTTAGATTGCCAATAAAAAATAAAAGGCAAAATGCCTTAACGTAGATTCCTGCCTCCATTTAAAAGGAAAAACATCATAGTTCTAAGCTGCAGCTGAGCAAAAGGGGCAAAAAAAGGAAAAAAAAGAAACAGTGAATTATGTGATGTGGTGTTTTTACCAACTGTCTAAATAAAGGTTTAGTGAGTCACTGTGGAAAACAGAAAATCTTTCTTTATTTTAAGAGCTGCAGTTTAAGAGTTTTGTATGAAAAAGCTTCCCTTAGGTTTGTAACTTAAACATTGCCCATCTGCTCTTCCCTCCCTCGTCTGCATTTACAGTAAATCTGAGATTTCCTTTTTCAAAAAATACATTTTAAAAAATGTACAGATTTGGCCAACAGTGTCTGTAGAGATACAGAGAAGTCTAATTTAAGGTACCAATATCTAAAATGATGGTTTCCCTTCAGTGCACACTAGAGGCAGGAAGTTTTCTGCTCTGGGCTTGGTGCTGGCTTCAGGTTCCCCGCAGGAGTTTTAGAAGAGGAGGTGACATGGGAGCTTGAACCCTGATTAGGCAGGGTACCCATTTCCCAAATTTTACAGAGAGAAAAGAAAGATGGGTCTCCCTGGGTTCAGGACCAGAAACCACTGAAGCCAGTGGGAAGATCCCTGATGCCTACGCAGCCAGCCAGACACAGAGGAGCAGTGAGACCCTCTGCTCCGTGTCCTCTGATTAATTCATCTCCGAATCAGGTGTCTTGCTCGCAGTTACCATGGCTGAAGAGCAATGCCAGTCCCCCGGCACACATAATATGACGCATAGCTCATTAGTTCATGAGTATAATAAGACTTCTTTTTTTTTTTTTTTTTTTAATATAGTCTCACTGTGCAAAAGAGGCTTCAGGTCACGGTTTTGAATTAAATTCAGAGTAACTTCACTGAAGACAATTCATTTTTTCCTGGTGGAAAACCAGGTAGAAATGATAATCAGGTCCTTCAGTTCTACCCCAGTGAGGAAGGGTAGCTTACAAAATATCACCTCCAGGTATGTTATCTGGGTCTAGCCATGTCTGGTTTTCTGCATGGAGGCAGAAGTGGCTCACACTTTAAGGATAACTTGTATGGAAGGGATGCAAAGGCAAAATACTTCACCAACTCCCAACTTACATTTCTGTCTCTGAATCCCATTATTAATGAACTCATTCACTTTCATAAAAACAACTACACAAGTGCTTCTAACCATATCTATAAAACTATTTAATGCTCTTTTCGAAACAAGGCATCTTACAGCCATAGTAATTGCAGTTTTACTAGACCTTTAAATGAGAAGCAGCTACTTATTAAGTTTTGATATGGTGAGCTGATTAGACAAGTTAAACATAAAGGCACAATTTATGCATACTGTATAACCACATGTGCATGTAGTGCAGTTCTTACTCTGGCGCTTGGCACTCACTGCAATAGGAAATCCTGCTAGGTACACAGTTTTATGCTACTTACAGGTTACAAGTAGTAAAGCAAAAAATGCTGGATTTTACAGGAAAATAATATTCATAAATCTCCAGCAGTGAATTACAGTATAACTCAGAGCTGTCTTTGTTTTGCTGCTGCTATGAATTCAATTCTGTTGCCAGTGCAGAAACAACAAACACAAAGACCAAAGTGGAAACCACTCCCCTTGCATTTGGCAAGTGCTTATATCCAATTTACAAAACAGCTTCTGAAACAGTACTAATAACAAGGAAGTTCCCACAGATGCTCATTTTTTTCTCCGAGAGAACTGAAGCAGTCCATTGTGTACAAGTTAAAAATGTCTTCTCACGTCCTACCTGGTTTTCCCAGTTCATCTGTCTCTGCTCTGTTCCTCTCCTGACATGAATCATATTTATTTGCCTTTTGTCTTATTAGGCAACTCGCTCAGTGTGTTGGGTATTAAAGAGCTCTCCCTATACAGTTCTCACAAGGGAGAAAGTATGCTGCCTACACAGTCCTCTGAACTCAATTCCTCCTGATCTGGCGTAACTGGACGTATCATGGCATTACTATATTTTCTCATGTTGATTTGGTTATTGTTACGTGCCAAATTCAGGATCAGTGCTCTGCTCTGTTATGTACAGTAATTTTGTTACTTTAAGTACGTAGGCTTTTACCAGCATGGATATCAGTGCAACGATCTCAGGGAATTCAAATTGATTAATTTGTTGAGATGCATCACCCACGTGTAAAATGGTCAGCAGAACCCACGTTTTGTCTGATCTTGGTTCATTCCAAAATAAGACACGTTAAGAACAAAGTTAGCGTATTCTTTCATTGTATCACATTTGCGTGTGGCATTGAGCTGCTGTATGGAGCATTTCCACTAACATCTTTATTCCGGGATTTAAAAGCAACTCAGAAACTGGTTCAACAAAGACCTCACACATGCGTAGCATTAAGAACCTGAGTAGCACCAGAGTGGACTGCTCATGTGCTTAAGTACCTTGCTGATTCAGGGCCACAATGAGTGGAAGAGTCAGGAAATACATGAGGAAAAAATATTTATCAAAGGTTAATCGTATATTCTGCCTCTGGCATAAGAGGATTACCACAGGAAACTGGAAGGAATTTGTCTCCCCCTGTGCAGCATTGCACAAACGGCGATTTTCTTCTAATGCAACAAGCATTGGTTAGTATTAGGCACCAGATACAGGATGTGGCGAGCTAATTGTCTTATCTGGCATGACAAGCCTTACCTGGGATTTATGAGTATGGGATTTATGAGTATGGATGTGATGGCACAACTTAGCTGTTCGACCTCAGAGAGACAACACCGACTGGCTTAAATGGAGCTATTTTTAACTTACACTGATACAAGCAAAAAAAGAACAAGGCCTTAATTATACTTAAACACCTGAACTAATTGTGGGTTTCAACCTCTTTCAAATTTTCCAGTAGAGGTTTGGACCTCTACAGTGAGTTTAAGCCTCCTGACAATTGGTGTGCTTTTCTCCCATACCTTTTAAAGACTCTTTGGAAATAGTTCACAAACCCCAGATGTCCATGGACTGAGGCTGGAAGATTTTTGCTTTTAAGGGAAAGAGCAAGTCTCTGGAAAGAGCAAGTGAGTTGTCAGGAGCTCATGTGGACAATAAAAACTTTGATTATCTTTTTATTATAAATATTTTAAATAATATGCCAGCATAAGAAAATTCCTTTTGAACAGAAAGCAGGAGCTACTATCTTGAAAAAATAAAAGATTTCCATAAACTGTAAAGTTCCAATATGCACAAAAGAAATGGTTGTGTTTTCTTTAAATATGATATGCTGGGTATTGCCTGGCATTTTGCTACTTACAGTCTTTCTCAGAAGAACAGAATGTAACAGCAAAATGTACCAGAGTGATACTCTGAAGGCAAGCGTATATATTTCTTTATTTCTTAGGTCTAACATGGTCACAATTTTATAGTTTTCCACTTGTTAGTTTATACCTGAACACAGAAATGTACATAAACTCCAAACACAAACAAGTGGAATATGAAATAAGTAAATAAGATAACCTCCTATGAATATGATAAATGTATCTTTTTGAACCATATCATTTATTAATGATTTTTTCTAGTTAGCTCAATAAGCTCCTTAATTACTGTAAGGTGAAGCCCAGGTGAATCAGAGGGACGGATGGAAGATCTCTTTCCATCTGCATTCAGCTCTGTGCTATTCAGACGTGCAGAGCATTGCTGCTGAGAAGAGGCTCCACAAATGTCCAACAGAAATTAAAGATACTCATACGGGACTGGCCTGTTGGGAACTCCGAGGCATTAAAATTCTCATTCTCTTCTACCTCGTTTATCTGAGTGTGGTTAGACAGCATGCCACTCCTAGGGGGATGAAGGCTGGAAATAACCCTTCCACCTAGTATTGCTGTGACCCATTCTGCCTGATCCTGCCCCTGAAGTCTACTTAGAAATTAGAAGTCCCATGGACTCAACTTGACTTCTATCACAGCCAGAACCTAAGATATTTGTCCTCCAAGGAACACCTTGCTTTCTAATTGATTTTCAGGTTCATTTACAGTTGTCAATACTGATCTGTAAATACCAGCATGATTTAGTGTTTATCTGCTTGCAATTCTTTTTTTGTTGTTTGTTTGTTTTCCTCCATTTAGTTTTGATAGCAGAGATGATTGACAGGTGCTCTTCTAAGACCATCCCTCCAACAGAGCATTTTGGGCCTGGTTAAGACAGTGTTTCTTATGGTTTTTGTTTTTTCTGTACGTTCGCCAACAATACCCAGAACATTGCAAGACCGTCTCTTCACCCAAATGTTTTTATTGGTTGATGAAAATGTAAGTAAGGGAAACGCCCTGATAAGGTCTCCTGGGACTGACCTCCACACACAAGTCATATCTATTGTATTAAAAAATAGTCTATGATGTGGTCAGAGGTTGTCACATCAACTCATTTTATGAAGAAGTATGTCTGCCAGCACTCTGTATAGGTACTTCTTTCTATAATTTGAACTTCAGTAAATGTGTTCACTGGATTTTGTGTGGTCTATGTGCAAAAAGGGTCCCGCTGTGGTGGTTGACATCGTCAGACAATTATCAAATTATGCTGGGAAGGCCTTTGTCTTCAGTAAAAATAGTAGATATAGTCCACAGTTTTTCAAGGGAGGCTTGGTTGGAGGGGTTTGCCTCAGCAGTAAGACAAAATGGGATGATGGCAAAACATCACTTATGAACATCGTCTGTGAACACAGATTCCGTGTGTGGCTGCTACAGTTTAACGTTTCCTTCATTTCAGTGGGTTAGCCTCTTGACGTGATCACAGAAAGATAAGAGAGGAAGTAGAGGAAAGCAATTTTCAATACCAACAGAGGCTTAAACATAAAACAACAGAGAAATAATGATACATTGCAGTGTCTCTGATTGGATGGAGAGTTTTCTTCCATCCCCCAAGGCAGAACTGTAAATACAGGAACAGTCAGTTCCCAACATCTCTAAAGATTACCCAGCAGACTGGGATAATCTGATTATTAAAAAGACCTAACCAGACTTCTCATATAGCCTAAGGGAACATGGAGCTTCCAGATATCCCAGTGATGCTGGACTGTGCCCTTGGATTTCCTAGTGTGGTCCATTTGTGGCCAGCTAAGCTTCCTAAGGGATTCAGTAGTTATCCTAAGCCAGCAAATCACCATTTCCAACAAACACAGTTTCAAAATTGCTCTCCCGGCTTGCTTGAAATCTGTGCATATATTCTGCTCTGCTATTGAGCTGGGTTTCTTTTTATCCTTTAGCCATCCACCCTTTCCAAAATTAGAACTCACTCTGAAGAGAAGCATGCTAATATCAGGCACTCCAACTCCATGCACACCTACGTGCACGCATGTATAAAATTTGGGTACACTTTACAGCAAGTAACAAACTGTGGATAGGGGAAATATTTTTTTGATAGAAGCCAAGCTTGATAAAAGGAGTGCACAGTGTCGTGCCTGAAAGTATGGTATTAATAATTAAGCCATGCAATCATTACCTCAGGATATTATTTCTTAAATATCTCTTGCAAAGGCAATACGATTACATATGAATTATATCAATTTTCTACCAACAAAAAAAAAATTCACAGAAATAGGAATTGAATTACACTGTCCAATTTGCTGTAAAGTTCACTGTACGTGAAGAAATTAATCAAAGCTACCACCACCCATTTTTATGGGAACATAAAATGATGTGAACTTCCATTTTTAATAAAGATGCATAGCTCTTTTATGAAGACTGACTAATAACACTGTAATGAACTGAAAAGCTACTGATACATTAAGAATGAAAATTTTGAGGGATGTGTTTACTGAGCCTCTTGTTTCAAGCCAGGCAATACTTCCATTTCAATCTGCCTATAGATAAAGGAAAAATCCAAACAATAAAGTTGATGCAAACTCTATGTAAATTCATGTCCCACATATATAAATGGCCAGTGACATTCTTTTTATCTAGCTAGCTCCACCTAAATGATCCCTCAGACAGATGTGGTCTGCGTTCTCCAGCAGTTTGAGACCCTGTTCAGACATCTCTCTGTTGCCACAAATGCCCATGAGTGGATATTTCCAACCCGATTCAAAGGGCTACAAGGCAATGAAGGAATTTTCTTAGGCCACAGATTCAGGAGGATTCTGAGCAGCGGCATGCCTATGCGTTCTCTGTGCAGGACAAAGGCTTTTAATCAGGAAGGCTATCCCTCCTTCCCCCAAAAGAATGCTAATTAATTTAAGTCATTGGATATTAATTGAATAATCAAATAGTAAGCTAATTTATTTTGACTGTGTTCACATAGCTTTTGCTCTTGCTTTTTTTTTTTTTTTTCTTTGGAAGAGTCTAAGGAATGATGCAATTGTCTGGAAAAAACAGTGTTTAAGCATATAGTGGAAAGCAATATGGGAATATCTCAATCACAGCAGAGAGTTCTCAGAGTGCTGTTTATCTGACCTGGAAATAAGTGCTGCTCTCCTTTCCTTTGGACAACTGAATTGAAACAGAGGCAAAATCTGCAGTAAGGCAAATTTTTGTGGTTTTTTTTGTTCTTCTGAACAGTCACTCAGCCAGTTAACTTCGTTCACCAGGTGTTTTTTCATTTCTCACAAATGACTGTCTAAATTGGAAACTATCAGAAGTTTGCTTAGTTGCTAGAATTCATCTGGGGGAAATCTTCAAGGCCGTTTTTCCTGGGTGGTCCTTTGCTTTGGCTCCTCTTAACCCTTGTTCTTGTTAATATTTTTAAAAAAACAGAACTAAGGGCAATGTTTCCTAACTGCGAGAGGTAAAGAGCTAATGACTAATAGAATTGCTAGTAATAGACAAAGGTGGACTTCTTGATTATATTCACTAAATTAACTTAATCATTAGCATTTGATATGATGCTCAGAGGCATCATATCATGAGTCAGGGAATTGACTTGTTTACTTGTCTTTCCCAGCTCTGTGAATCTAAACATCAATCAAATGCTAGAAAATTGTTTAGCTAGAATGGTGATTACTCAGTTTATCCACTCTTTTGGACCGCTTCTGAAGAGGAAGAATATTTCATAAGTACCATCTACTTCCTTGCCCCTACCTCCAACTGCCTCATTCTAAAACTGTCCTTTCTGTGGGACCTAAGAGGGACCACATGCCTCATCTTAAGACCACTAAACTACAGAGATGGCAACAAGAGAGAAATACAATATTCCAGCTGGATAATCACCAAGCAGTCTGATTCACTTAGTCTAATGTTCCCAGTCAGATCCTGGCAATGAAATAAGCATGTAGGAGGATGCAAACAGATTAGTTTTAATTAAAATAATTAAAAGGTCTAAGCCATGGACCTCAGATTTGAGCTCCTCTTATTTTTTTCATGAGGAAGAATATCTGATCAAATCTTTCTCTGAACCTGTCCCTCAGGTTTTTAGTCTGATTTGAATTCAAAGCCACATGGACCTATTTGGCTGCTTCTAAAAAATTGCTCTGCAAATGCTCACCAGTTTGTCAATCCAGACCCACAGTTCATCTTCGAAACTCCTCAGCTCTGGATTTGTTCTAGGGCTTAATAATGTTGTCCCAGGATACCTCTGGGACAACGTCTGTCTTGGTTTTCATTGCTACTTTATTTTCATTATTACTTACACAGTTTTAAAGGTCTGGGCTTAGGTCAAGGTTCCACCATGTTAGGACAAGGACATTTTGGGATATCCCTACCTCAGAAGGTTCCTTTTCCCAGTCAGGGAGCAATAGACTCTGTAAATAATGTCGGCAGAATTTGGGGCCCACAATAAGGAGATGACTAATTATTGTTATTATAATAATTATCATTTTGGGGTCTCCTGTATCAGGATTAAGGCTCTGCAGGTGCTGAACAGCATTGCTGTACAGAACCTTGGTGGCAGCTGGCACCAGCTGGAATCCCATTTCCTGCTCACCAGAGCTTCAAAATATGTCATTACATGTAGAGAAAAGAGGGAGAAATGTTGTTTGTCTTTTAATTTCTCTTAAAATCTTCTGCATTTGTCTACAATGCACCATTGACAAAACTACTACTGATTTAAATAAAAAACAAGCAAACAAAATTAAACAGACTAAAATCATGCCTACATGTGTATAGAAGCATTTATCAGATTGGCCCATATATTAAAAGGCCTTTTTTTCTTTCTGCTGAGCTGGGAGTGAAATATTTTTAAAGGCTTATGTTGTAAACAGAAAATCCATTATTTAAATTAATGATTTATTCCTTTAAAGCCAGCGTGGAATCTATCACTGGCATGATAAGATGCACATTGTCTTCTATCTGCATATAGCCATGTAACTGTGCAATATCTGGCAGTGAATATGAAAAAAAAGATCAATTTTGCCTGGTTTCAAGCATATCTCCTGAGTCTGAGATATGTCTCACTTGTTTTTCAAATAGTGCTACAAGTAATTTAAGCTCTGTGTTCAGAGAAAGAACTTGTCTCTGTGTGGGTGCACACATCTGTATTACCTGATTGGCATTAATTTTTACCTATTTTAAACAGAAAGATTGCAGTTCTCCTCCAGCATTTTTTTTCCAGAGGAAACTATCATTAAGAGACTGCCTGATCCAAAGCCCAAGGAAGTCAATGTACAGTCTCAAACTTTGGTGAAGTGTTGATCACACTCCAAGGCCCAGATCCTTGAAGAGTTTTAAGGTCCAGCTTCCCCTGAAGATTTGGGAAGACCTGAAAGTCTTGACATCAACACTGAAGTCCTCAGTTCTGCATGCATGATGAATATTTAGCTTTCAGAGAATCTGCCAAAAGCCACCCCAGGTGCTGGCCTGGATCAACCTTGTATCTGATATAGATTTATATTTTCTGTTCTCCTGAAAAGCTGGAATGATATGCAAGCTACAAGACCACAGAACAGCTTAGGCTGGAAGGCACTTCTGAAGATCATCTACTCCAAACGCCTGCTCAGGCAGGGTCAGCTACAGGAGGCTACTCAGGGTCATGTCCACTTGGGTTTTGAATATCTCCAGCGATGCAGACTCCACAGCCTCTCTTGGCAACCTGTGCCAGTGTTCGATCACCCTCACAGAAGAAAGTTTTTTCTTGCGTTTAGGTGGAATTTTCTGTATTTCAGTCTGTCCCATTGCCTCTTGTCCCATTACTGGGCACCACTGAGAACAGCCTGGCTCTGTCGCTTTAGTCCCTGTGTTGGGTATTTATACACATTGATAAGATCCCCCCTGAGCCTCCTTTTCTCCAGGCTGAACAGTACCAGCTCTCTCAGCCTCTACTCACATGCCGGGTGCTTTGAGCCCTTAATCACCTTAGTGACCCTTCACTGCACTCACTCTTGTATGTCCATGTCTCTCTTGCACTGGGGAGCCCAAGACAGGACACAGGACTCCAGATGATGTCATCTCACTGGTGGTCAGTAGAGGGGAAAGATCACCCCTTTATACCTGCTGGCAAAGCTCTTCCTGATGTATCCCAGGATGCTGTTGGCCACCTTTGTTGCAAAAGCGCATTGCTGGCTCATAGTCAACTTGTTCACCAGGGCCCCCTAGCCCTTTTCTGCCAAGCTGCTTTCTAGATGGTCAATCCCCAGGGTGTACAAGTGCATGGGGTTGTTTCTCCCCCAGTGCAGGACTTTGCTTTTCCCTTTGTTGAATTTCATGGGGTTCCTGTTGGCCCATTTCTCCAGCCTGTTGAGGTCCCTCTGAATGGCAGCACAACCATTCGGTCTGTCAACCAGTTCCCTAGTTATGTGTCATCTGCGAATTTGCTGAGGGTGCGCTCTGTCCCATTGTCCAGGTCATTAATGAAGAGGTTAAACAGCATTGGTCCAAGCATCAGCCCTGGGGCTGGCTAGTGACTAGTGACTGGCTTCAAGATGAACTTCAGGCTGCTGATGACAACCCTTTCGAGCCCAGCACTTCAGCCATACTTCACCACCTTGCCTGTGAGGATGTTAACAAGAGACAGTGTCAAAAGCCTTACTAGAGATAAACCACATCCATTGCTCTCCCCTCACCCACCAAGCCCATCATCTCATCATGGAAGGCTACCAGGTTGGTCAGACATAATTTCCCTTTGATAAATCTGTGCTGACTGCTCCTGATCACCTTTCTATCTTTCAAATATCTGGAAACAGTTTCCAGGATTAGCTGCTCCATCACCTTGCCAGGGATAGAGGTGAGGCTGGCCTGCCTGTAGTTGCCTGGCTCCTTCTTGCCCTTCTTGAAGACAGGAGTGACATTTGCGCTCTTCCAGTGCTCCGGAACCTCCCCCGATCACCATGACCTTTCAGAGATAATCAAGAGCATCTTCCTAATGACATCAGCCAACACTTGGGTGCATCCCATCAGGGTCCATGGACTTGTCTGTCCAGTTTGTTTAAATGGTCCCTAACCTGCACCGAGGCTAAGTCTTCCTTGCTTCCCTTACCTTCCCAGTAAAGACCGAGGTGAAGAAGACATTGAGTACCTTGGCCTTTTCCATGTCCTTTGTTACCAGGGCCCTGTCCCATTTAGCAGCGGGTCCCCATTTCCCCCAGTAGCTCCCTAGCAGCTGGTATGCCGTGCACTACAGCACAGCATGGCACAGCATGCCATGGCACGGTACTTCTTCCAGCTACCTGTGAACACTACTTATGAAAATAAACAGGACACGACAGAAGCCGGGGCTGGGCTCTGTGTTACCTTTCTGCACGATGGGATTTCAAGCAGTGTGTGCAAAAGTGCACCAAGAGCTGCAGAGGCTGACTTTGAAAGTCCAGCTGCGAATTTAATTTTAAGTGATATGAGCTCCAGCTTAATGAAACTGTATTTTCTCTTCTCTAACTGATACTTTACCTTTCACTTTGTCTGCCCTGTTGCTTGCCCTAAACTCAGCTTGCTCTGATGGGATGTATCCTCAGCCAGTCAGTCATTCCCTCAGGCAGGGTGAGCTTCTGTTGCTCCATTTTTGGCAAAATCTGCAGCACAGATTTCTAAATGTCTTGTATTTATTTTATTGCATTTTTTTGTGTCTGTGCATGGAACCTTATGTTTGATGGGTAAACAGTGGGTAAACATTTTTCATAGAGACTTTTTATTTTTTAATAAAGAGAGTAATTTTCTCGAACAGCTCCTTTCTTACTCCGCTTCATAATATCATGTGGAAATAGATGGTCTGTTTCAACATCGGGGAACTGGAGGGATAAGAATAGAGACAGCAGCGTGGAAGCAATGGGTCCCTCTTCTGCCCATATGGTTCAGGTTTGCATTTTGGCTGGCACAATAATGTGATTGCTGGCAGATCGAATGTTTAGTCTCCAGAGCAAATAGCAGCCAATGAGTTGGGGTGTAATGTACATGTGGAGATGTTCATAATATTCCACACAGGCTCAACCTACAGCAGGAGTGAATTCAGCTGCAGTGAAAACAGAGATGCTGCATGAATCCTTCTGTCAGCACAGCAATGGCATTTCCAGGCTTTTGCATTTGGGAAGGGGAGGAATGTGCCTCTGGGGATGGAGAACGCCACCACTCACGGATTCTCCCGTGGCAGGGATTTCTGACTGGCCGCATAGAAGGTGATGTATTCTGATGAGCCTGAAAGTTACATTTCATCACTGCTTTATCACCCGATGAATCATTACAGCAGATGAATGTTAATTGTAGCTAAACAAATGGGCATGTCCTCTCTACCCCCAGACAGCTGCCACCACTGTAAGACATTAGGCAGAGGGTGCAAAGTGCTTCTGGATGGAAGAGAAGTGCTACCCGTACCTCTGGAGCTGCATATCCGCAGCATAATGAAATGCCAGGTGTGGAAGAGTGTTTGGATCGGAGCAATTTCCATTTGCTCTGCAGTTTGCACCACTCTGGGGACACGCACAGTGCAAAGCTTCCTTAAGTGGTTGTTTGCTCACAGGCAGGAAGGTCTGCATGGGAACAGAGTTGGCTTAGTCATATGCCATTGCACTGGCATCCCCGGGGCTGAAAGGGTACCTGGCATCGCTGGATAAGGTGCCACTGGGACGGTGTGAGAGGCTGCTGAACCTGGACGTAGGGCAAAACAGTGCCGGTTCCTTGGGGACTGGCAGTCCTTGGTTTAACCGTTTTTTGTCCAGGGAAAATAAACTGATTGGGCAGACCAGGGTGTTTTCTTCCAGCAGTTGCCCCTCTTGGCTCACCTAGTGACAAATCTTCTGCAGCTAAGCCACTGAGGCCTGGGTTGTCTGACACTTAATGACTTGAATTCTCTTGCTGCTGTTATATGAATCAAAGCAAAGTGTATTGGGATACCCCATTTCGCCTAGTTCATGTTTCTCCTCAACAGGATGCACCTGGAAGGCAGCAACTTGCAAAAATGACATTTCCATGCCATTCTTGATCCTCTGTCTTAAGACAGTCTGTTTCTAGGAACACAGTTGCATGACAAGAGACAGAGATAATCAGATAGCCAGGTGGGCAGCTAAGATCTCAGACCTGTCCTTCCTACAGGACATCCTAGTGTTTGTGAAGGTGCATGACTGGAACAGAAGGAGACGAGTCAGGAAGGGAAAGGAAGTACTAACAGCTAGAGACAGTTGTGGCTAAAATTTAGCCACCCGAAGGTTAGATAAACAGATACGTGCAATTTGGTGTGTGAGAGCAGACATCTGTAGCTGGTCTTTAAAATGGGCAAAAATATCAAATCTAAGCGTGCGTTCTGTCGGCTTGAAAGAAATACCTAGTATCTGCACAGAGAGCCCTGCCCCTTACAGAGTTGCCTCGGCATGGATGAAATTCAGATGGCAGCAAACACGTAACACACAGCATCTTATTCTCAGTATGTGGGCCCGTCTCCGCAGGATTCCCCACCTGGAACGATTTCCTGGAGACCCTGGTTCTGCTGCTGGGAGCCATTCGCTGCCTTGGAGGCTTCATCCCCCTGGCTCGGCTCGTCTGGCAGGTATCTCCTCAGCTCAGCCGCTGACGGCAAGCGAGAGGAGGGGAGCGAGGAGATCCTTGCAGACAGTTCAAACGCAGACTAAGAGGCATGTGTTGAAATGCCGTCAAAGTAGCAGGAATTCATTTTATTGAAGAATACATATAATAAAGATAGAACAAAGGGACTGAAATGGTGAACAGATGGGCGGGTGTTCTTCGGTGGCTCAGGAGCTGTGTGAACATGCTGGTTTATGCCCTCCCCCTCTTTCTGCTTTTTTTTTTCTTGGTTTGGTTTGGTTTAGTTTTGATGCATCAGGGTAGGATGTGAGATGATATGACAGTCTATGTCAGAAACTTGGGGGAAAATAAAACCCCCTTTTTTAACATCAAACTACTGCTATCAATAGGAACAGCAACTGTTCAAAATTTGTTTCAGAGCTGCCAAGAAGTGAACATTCATGGGAGAGAAAGAAAGAGAGAGAGAGAAGGGAAAAAATATTTTTCCCTGCTGTTTGCAAGGTGGACACAAATGCAAGCGGTAGGAGGCTGACAACTTGACACATGTCTAATAAATCTAAAGCATGGAAAAAAAGTCAACAATTCACTGTACAAGAAAGCATTACTGGGATAAAAAAGTACAATCCAACAAACCCCCCACTTAAAAATATATTTATTCCCAGATCGGTGAGGAACGTAGACATTAGAGCCTCAATTTCTCTTCCCCTCCCCGCCCAACGTTCCTTTTTCTGGATTTCTTTTTTTAAACCAGGGGCACATTAACTCCTGTGCCGAGGAAGCTGAGGTTTGCTGCATTATAAATGAACAAGGTGCAAAAGCTGAGTCCAGTGAGCAGATGTTGGGAGCTCAGCGTGCTGGTGACAAAGGGCTAGAGTGCAAGAAGCTTCCATCGCACGTCTGTTCTTCAGCGCAGAGCAGGCAAGGTTTTAATTTGACAAGTTGGTTGGATGCAGGGAATTCACAGATCTCAGTGAAAGCCAAACAGATTTGGCCACCTACTGCATGGCCACATTCAGCTAAAAGGGTAGCAGTTGTGGAAATGTCTCCTGCTCCAGCCGCCTGACACCACGCACACGACGGGGAGCCTCGAGGAGGTTTGTTTACCACAGGCGGCAAATTCCTTTAAAAGGGAAGAAGCGGGGGGGTGGGGGGGAAGAAGTGGGAGAGAAAAATCATGCTTCCATTATCAAAATAATTAAGGATTTTTATTTCAGGTGGCTGGTTGGTTAATTTTTAAAGCTCTTCACCCTTTTTTTTTTAATAGTTGGTATGTTATGAAATGCAAGAATGAAAATGAATGCCAAAACTAATGGAAATTCTCCTAGAAGCCTCATGTAAACAGAAACATCAGCATTAAAGTTATGAATCTTAATTTGTGCCACTGAGCTAAAATTTGTATCTTTCTGCATTAAAGGAGTATAGACATACAGCACTGTGTAGTGTCTATGTGCAATACAGAAAACTGACATGGTCTCTCCAATTTATGGGGAAATTGACATAATTTTGAAAAAAAAAAAAAGAAAAAAGAAAAACCACTTGTGAACTGGATTTTGCATAATGGGATTAATTTGGTTGACTGTCACATCAACTGTGCTGCAGAATGCAAGTTAATCACAACATCGGTCTGATTTAAAAGAAGAACGAAAGAAAGAGAAGGAAAAGGAAAAAAAAAAGGAAAGGTATTTTCTTCCTCTCTTCAACTATTGTTTCATTTTAAAATGCCCCCGTTTCTTTTGTAGCTGTGATAGCTCTGGCAAACAAGGCTGGTGTATATTTTCGATGGCCACCTGAGTGGTCTTTTTTTCCTCCCCTACTCTGCACAGTAAAGGGAAAAAAAAAAAGTCAATAGCTTTTCCAGGCTCGTGCAAAACTGCTTCCAAGGCATGGCACAACTATATGCATTTGATCAACGTTTAAGCTGATCAAGAGAGCTGAAGCAACTTCAAATATTTTGTCATATGGATCTCACTTACTGCCTTTTCTTCCACTTACCATCCTCTCTGCGAAAGTCCCTCTCAGCATTGGGCTCCCCACTGAACTAGCCCCACTACCCTTTTTCTGCCTGCATCCCCACTCATGGCAGTAACAGCCCCGTTCCTCCGGCAGCTCTGCATAACATCAGAGAGAGAAGCAAGCATTCGCCAGTCATTTTGTGGCCGATTTCTGTCTGTCTTTATGGAGGTATGGGATGAAGGAATGAAATAAACCTTCTTACAGGCTCTCACATTGTGTTCTTGGCAAAGGTACTGAAAACAGAGACGGCACATGTACATGACACATCACTTAAGTCCTCTGGTTTCTATGGTTGCAGTAGATTTTGCTTTCAGGGGGCATCCTAGGAAGGAGATAATGCTGTGCAGCGCTTTGGGCACGGTGCGGTTGAAGAATTAGCTCTGGGAATTGATCGTACCGTGATAGTGGTGACAGAGAACAAGGAATCGGGGCTGCCGGGATGTCAGAGCAACTTGCGCTTCCAGGGGACGGTGTCGTGTCAGCGATTCCTGAAGGCCCTTGCACCACACCGCAGCCTGTGACTGCTCCTTCATCTCTGCCTCCCTTGCAACGAGCACACTCTTCTACCCAGTGCAGCGCACTGACTAGGTTAAACAATTACACTACACTAATTGGCCTGTGTCGGTCCTGATGAGAAAGTAAACAAATGCTGCAGAGAAAAGCTGAGACAAATTGTATCTAATTAAATTGATGAAAAAAGTGACAATATTTTTCCCCAGGAAAAAAAAAAAGAAGGCAACTTGTAGCATGACAAATACCTCATGCTTGCAGCCATGTACCCCACCTGCTAAACTTCACACCTTTGCTTGGACGTGGCTGTGCCAAGCAGGGGAAAAATGGAGGTGCCTTGTAGTGTCCATTAAGGCTATAACTGCTGGGATGCCTCGTGGTTCAGGTGTTGCTCTTTGTGTGCAGGGAGAAGGCTGTCTGCCGTCATTTAGTTATTCCACCGCCCCTGTCTGCATGTGTGCCTGTGTGTGTATGTGTGTGTTTTGACTAGGGTGGGCTGATAGCGATACCTTGATCCATGAAGTGCTCCGTTCCCTCTCTACTCACAGGCTGGTTCACCCACTTCTGGGGCATGAACCTCCCAGCACCTAATGTTTGTGATGGCTTCTCATTGCCCGCCAAATTCGCCTCCATGTGACAGCCACCACCTCAGCTGATCCTGGAGGTGGCAATCCCGGACCCCAGAGCTGAAAGCATACACATCTTGTATGAGAGAACGAGGCTCTCCATCTGTAAATAGTGTCCACTTCAGTTCCTCTGTGGACCACAGCAACTCCCAGTATGCTATCCTGGCATGAAAGTCTGGGGCGACTCAGGCGGGAAAATTTCAGGGATGGATACGAATTACCTCTTCCTTGACTGAAAGAGAAGAAGCCAAGAAAAATACTACACAGTCTAAGGCCATGCTGTGTCCTCTCACACTGCCCTCCATGTCAACAGCCTCAGGGAAGCTAAAACCATGGAAAGTTGCTAGTCCCCTATGCCCATCGAGCCAGGGCAGAAACAGGGAAGAGATACGGGAGACGAGAGCCATGCCTCCATTCATCCCTATTAAAAACAAGCCTGGAAAACTTTTTCCCTTGTTTTGCTTTGGTGAGGTGGTGAATATGAGGACACCCCCTTGATTCACCGGGGAAAGGATTGATTTAAGCTTAATTATTTGGTGAGATGTTAATAAGCAGGTAAACTTTATTTTCAGGGTCACGAACACACAACATGTGAAAACCACAAAGCCAGGGACACTAGAATGTCTTTCCTCCGAATCTCACTGAAACCAATGAAAAGACACAGACCGTGTTCACTGAGTGCACGATCCAGCCGGCCGCAGAAGCAGCTGCAAGAGCGGTAGCTAAATATGTAGCATATAGCCAAGCATTTCCATCCTAATCCTCTGTTTTGAGTTGCTCAGAGCTTTCCAAATGCTTTACTTATCAGGATAAAACGTTCCAGGCCTGGTCTCTGGCAAAATGAAAATTTTTTAATAGTTCAAGATAAAAGCAATCCAGTTATTCTTGAGTGGGAGAGGAGTCCAAGAATCAAGGAAACTGATTTTTTTGTGATTTCTTTTTCTAATAGTTCATCTCCTGAAGTCTCTGAGGGACCAGATTTGAAGCCTGGCATGAAGCAGCCCTCACTGAGAGGGCCATTAGAGACTAGAACATGATACAGCTATTGACCAGTGTGTTACAGGGAAATTTCTCTGTGGTTCAGAAGGGTTATGACTCCTTGGAAGTCACCCAGTGGGCTTATGCAGTTTATTTAGGAAAGTTGATTCCCCCTGCTCCCACTCTCCCCCCATATATACACTGCTTCTGCTAGTAATATTGGGAGCAAGGGGATCTGTATTTTCCATGTTCATGACTAATTTAGCTGTACAGAGACCCCAACAGAGATTAGCAAGGTGAGCTAGATGACCTCCTGAGATCCCCTCTAGCCTAATTTTCCTATTGTCTAGTCTAAAAGGCCACCTGATTCACACCATAAGTTCCATATCAACTTTACATCACTTGCTTAAATCTGTTTAACTAAGTCCACTGAGGAGCCATAGCACATAATATTACAGAATTATGTCTTGTGTTTTCCCCTGTGGTCTTTCAGGTTGATGCATGCTGAGCTGCCCACATTGTGCAACACGTGTAAGTTTTGTGTGTTGAAACTGCAGTAAATTCAAGGTGTGGTGTAACTGATTAATACTTACGCAGCATGTTGGGGATAGAAGAGAAGCACTATGCCCTGTGATGGCTATGGATTGCCCTGTACACTAAAGACATGTTCATGTTGCTGTACTTTGGCTCTAGTCTGCATGGCAGCTGGGGAACTGGAGGAAGCGTTGCATCTCTTCCACGCAGAAGGTGCTGCGGCACAGTATATTCTGGGGGAAAAACTTTGAGCAACAGCGAAGATGATCTGGTTATCCATGTTGCAGACAGGAGCAAGCTAAACAGAGACCCACTCGCCCTGGCTCTGCAGTCGCAGTGGGCTGCTCCTGGAGCTACCCTGCCTTTGTGAACAACTAACAGATTGATTAAAGTGGAAATACATACACAGCTTTAACTGTGCAGTTGTGTGGGTTTCACACTAGTTCAGACAACCTGAGTGGTAATTAGTGCTGTTCATACTTAGGTTCATACTGAACCTTCTCCAGTTGAAATCCTTGCACCAAATTTGATGGTGATCTTAGCAATCAGGGTCAACTGAAAATGTACCATAACAGCAACATACACATCATAAAAGACAAAGCAGGAAAAAAAAAAAGGCAGCGGAGAATATGATACTAACATGCCCATTTTAAAGATGAGTAGCTGAGTCACAGGGAGATGAGAGCCCAGATTCCCAAAGGCAGGCAGGTAACTGAGGAGCAAGTACTCGCCCAAATTGGACAGAAAGTCAATAACAGGGCTTAACTTTGATCTCCTGACTTGCAATCGTCTTATGATGCAACTATAAAATAAAACCTTTCCCCAGGGCTTCTCAGAAAAGGTGAGTTATTTCTGCCTCCTAGCAGACACTTGTGCAGTTCACCTGGCCAGACATCGGAGAGCATCAGCATCCGCAACATCCCATGGCCCATGGGATGGGGCAAGGACGGCGACACGGGAGAGCTGCATCCCAGATTCACTTTGTGGGAAGGTTTGGCGACTTCTGTGTGAATAACTGACTGACTTGTTGCTAGGGAACAGTTGGGAGGCATGCTTTTGATCTCCCATATGCTTACTACTAATAAATAAACAAATAACAATAATTACAACAAACCCCAAGCCTGTTGTATCTCCAGGATTAATTAATGATGAAATACAGCTGAAATTCTGTAAAAGAAGGCAGCAAGGTGGGTTAGAATTCACATTTTCCTGCTGTGTATGGAAATGATGGTTGAAATTAACATTTTTTTTCTTCCTTAAAATTTACCTTAGCTGGATCTGGTTAGTGGGAGGAGTGGGGGAGTATTCCCTTCACAGACAGAGGATGAGCAGGCAGACAGTAAATCTCCCTATGCCAGTTTTACTCGCATCCAGTTTTTCCTGCCTAGTACAGTTAAGTTTTTTAGATACTTTACTTGCATTTCTAATTCAGTTATTCTTCTGAAATTTATTCAAAGGATTTATGCTTATGAAATTATAATATAATGCTGCCTATATGCCAATGAGCTGCAGGCAAAGAAAATAATTTTCTTCAATTTACAGTTATGAGGCTGGAAGAAAATGATGCCTTCTTATCACCTCTTTTTCTTTGTATGCCTCACTATTTTTTTAAGTCTTCAGAAGGCAGGAGCTGATGATGAATTCTTAAGCAGATCACACTGATAATTGTATTTCAGAACTGTCAACTCTGTGAAGACTGTCCACGGAGGTGTCTCAGTTCACTTGAGCTATTTGTGTCACTGCTTCTCCAGGAACTCAGCCCTCAATAAAACCCAAATCACTGGGGATATTGTTAAGTCTTCTGAAAGGATTATTAGATCGAAGGAAAATTTATGGATGACACTTTGTAACAATTAATCAGGAACTGTTGATGAAGTTAAGTTGGTTCTTTATTCTTGAACAGAAAAAAAATATGCAGCCCCTGTACAAATTGTCAAATGGCCTATTTTGTCACTCTGTTTGATTAATGGACTATTTGGAGTCCCTAAAAAGTCCTAGTACAAATAAAAAAGAATCATAAATATTGAATAAGCTCGCAGCATGGTTAACCTTGACTATATTTTGGAACATTCTTGGGGAAAACTTTGCTATTCAGAAAATAAATTGCTAAGGGGATTAAAAAAAAAACACAACCAAATTGGAGATTTTGGAGAATGTCACCTACCCAACCTTGTCATCCTGATTAGCCTGCCATGATAAATTAGCTTTAGTTAGTTTTGCAATCAGGTCAGAAACTACCGGCACACTACCACGTTTTGCTAGTGGTGCTACACCTGGTCCAGAAAAGGGGCACAGGATGGCAAGGAAAATACTCCTGCTTTTGGTGCTTTGTATGTCACACAATGCTGGGACTGCTAACAGGCTATTATCCTTTTGTACTGTAATTTATGGAAATGGAGCCCAAGGAGTGCTAAGAGCATGGGAGTCATGGTGCCATAAGGTTGCTTCTGAAAGGTTGGTCAAAAGATGTCCGGTGATCTGTGGATATGCAAATGATAAGACCCGAGTTTCAGCCGCAGCTAACACACACACACACGTTCATACGTATTCAGGACACGCAGTTTCCATCTTTTCCTCCTGCTCCTCTGTCTCTCTATTGCAACTCTGGTGCCCTCCTCCCCCCAGACCAGTCCCCCCCCCGCCCCATTGCTTGATGCAGCTGTTTAGTCCTGACAGGTCTGACCAGTCATTTTTGCTAACCTCTGATAGCATCTAGGTCAGAGTGATCCCAAACTGGCTTGCTTTTGTTCTCGGTGAACAAGAAATACAATGCTATTAGTTTAGGCTGGGGTTCCACAAAGCACTTAAAACCCACGTGCTTCACTCCAAGCATGCAAGCAATTCCCCTCTTCTCCTTCGGCAGGGCACTTAAGTGGCTGCTTAAAGTTAGGCATGTTCCAGACATGTTTGGGCTGAATCAGGCCCTTATGCAGGAGAAATAATGCCACTGTATGTTTCGTTTAGTTGGCCCCTTTTGCCAACGTGTGTCATATGCCAGCTCACTAACCCATCTAAGCTGACATCCATGCAATAATGTACTTCAAAGCAAAGATTATTCAGGCTCAGGAAGTGGGAGAGATTTTGAAATCTGTACAACTATTTCCATTAGGAATGTAAGAGAACTGTACAGCAATAACTGCTTATTAGATTTTGTTGATTCTTTGAAAGTAACGCAGGGATTAGAACAGGGGATTGTTTTTCATCTCATCACATTCTGTTGTGAGCTATAAACAATACTTTTCCGTCCATTTTTATTGTTCTCCATGATCACAGGTAGTCCTCTACCTCCCACTGAAGAATATCACTACATAAACGGAGAAGGCTGGACCAGAGATTGCGTAAGGTGCGTTAGGCATCCATGCAGGGAAACTGAGGTGCTATCTCCCATCGCTCCCTGCCACAGGCCATATCCATTAGGTCAGCAGTGGCCAAAGGGAAATGCTTTTCCTAGAAAGGTCTGTCTCAAGAAAATGGGGCCAGGGAATGTCTAGAGGTGGTTTGGACCATTTTCACACTTGTACTTCAAATTGGTCATGTGGCACGTGGGAAAGAGCAGGGAAGCACGAAGTTTTCAAGGTCTCTGAATATCTCCTCAGGGTGTATGACTGAAAATCTTTTATAAAGTGCTTTCATAATTATACTGTACTACGGCCTGTGGTTAAAAAATCCAGTGGAAGTTACTAGCCTGAACTAGGCTGGGGTGAGGCAGGAGTTTCGGGGGGAAGCTGGCAGAGCTGCTTCTGAAGGGGGTGCAGGCAAGCCAGCAAGGTGCAAAACCAAGGTCCTGACCGGCAGTGATTATTAAGGATGGGAATTTTCACAGGACTTGGGTGTTAATTCTGGTTAAATTCCAGCCCTGGTAATTGCACCCTTCCCGAAGGAATTCCTGCTGCTGATTCACCTGGGAAAGACACAGTGGTCCTTAATCCCCGGCCTGAGCCACCAAGGGCTGTCACAACATGCTGCATAACTGGCTTTGGGGTGGGGCTCTTCCAAGGTCTCTTCCCGATGTGTTTCACGTGGGATTTACAAACATTTACTAGGTCAGGGAGACTGAGTGAACCTGAACGGACTGTTTAACTCAGTGGTTAGCGTGGTCACATGGGGGAGAGGAGACTTGTGCTCTGTTTCCTGAGCCAGTTAAGTATCTGGAGCACAGCTAGGACCCAGAGCCTGCTCTGGAAGGTGAAGAATACCTCCTCCATCAAGTGCAGGCACTACAAGTGAGTAGATCAAGATCTGGATGCTCCTGAAGATGTCCAAATGCAATGCTTTAGGTGCTTTCAGGCAGCAGTAGCAGAGTGAGAAATTGTGAATCAAATTCTGTGCTAACAGGACTCTTGGGCTGCAGAGCAGTGCCTCTGCTCTTTGTGCAACAGAAATCCTAGAAATTAAGGTATTGCAGAGGAAGGTATTACAGCTAGTGAGAAAGAAAGTGACTATAAGGTATAGTGATTATGATGGCCAGTCAGGAGTAGGGTGTCTGAGTTCTGGCTCCTACTACATTTAATATAATTTCTATGAAGCAGAGCAGCTTCAAAAAAAGGATATCCCTATTCAAAAATAGTCCCCACATTTTTGTGGTAAGGGCACTTCTAAAAAGTGTGCATTTGAATCACGTTGGAAGAGCTGAGTTTAGTTCTCTTCTCTGGCTTCATCTCAGGTAGGTGCTCAGATCACCTCTTTTTCAGGGCTGGATTAGTCATACCACGTGGCTGCCTACCAGACTGGGTCCCACGTGGTACATGGGAGGGATATCTCATATGCAAGTGCCAGCACAGCTTAAAGGTAAACCAGGAATATAACACCTTTGCAGTACCTGATGTTAGGTGCGTGTCCTGCAGAAAAGGACACACACCTGGAGAACCTTGTTGCCTGGAGAACCTTACCGCTGTTGGAAGAAAGGCAGACTCTTGGGGGCCTTAGGGGCATCCTTGGTACTCTTGCTGGTGAGCAGTGATTTGGAGGTGTCTGAATTGGTGGTTTTTCATTAACTATCCAAGCATGCTTGTATAGCTATTGCAAGGAGTCTTTCAACATGGGAACTCACAGGAAGGCTTTTCTTTGTAGCTCTTCTGGAGCATATCAAGATTCTTTGCTTTCTAGAAGAAAGTCTTCCTAGCATCTTTTGCAAAGCTGGCAAATGAATAAGATCCACCTTAGTCCACATTCTCTTCTCCTTGTTCTCCCAAACATAAAACAGACACTAAAAGAAAATTCCCATTACTAAACATTAGGTAGGCCTGTTTCTTTGATGATTGTTTGTTCCTGAAAGAGAGCTCAAATCCAGGAAACATGGGGGAAGATTCAGTCACTTAAGGGTGCAGATTTCATTGTTATTGTTTGCCAGCAGAAGAAAAACAATGCATAAGGAAAAGCATATACTAAATGAAACTAATTGCATTATAAAGAGCACCAGGCACCCTATAAAAACCTGTTGCCTAAATGTGTCTGTAACAATTTATCAGCAAATGATCTTCATGCAAAGGAGCCCAAGCAATTAGCTGGGGTTTAGCAGATCTCTGCACTCTTTTGACATACCCTGTGGTAAAACAGACCACCAAAAAAAAAAAAAAATCCTATATACCTCAAAATGCTAGACTAGTGCTTCAGATGTTTTACTAGGGTCTTCTCTGTGTTAATTTGCTGTATTTTATAAAGTATGTTACACACTATTCATTTTTGTATCTTCCCTTCTTTCACTGCCCCTGCCCTCTTTGTCTATATATGCCTAAGAGTAAACCACCTGTAGAAGTGCTTGCATGAGCTAGAACTGAAGTAGCAATTGGTTTCACCTGAAAATGGACAGGTTTATTCTCCAGGTGAAGGTTGATTTTTGTTTATACTTTTAAACCATCTTTGAATAACAGGTAACTAAAAACCTAGCTATGATAATGAAATAACAGGTTGACCAATGCTGCCTGTATCTTTTTTGTGTTTTTAATTTAATGCATTTTATTAATTTAACCCTCACACCACCATCTACCAATTGATTTTGAAGATCCCAAATGGAGAGTAAATGGCAAGTACATGGTATTTTCCGTTTTAAGAGGTGTTGTCATTTTATACACTAGGATAACACCTGTGGATCAAGCGGTCTCTGAGCTTTGAATAGGTGTAGACTGGGACTATCACAAAGATGTGACTACAGATTTGCTTATACTTATCTTTTTTCCTAGATGCCTAGGAAAAAATGTATGTATGTATGCCATACTGTTGGGTTTTGTGCTTTTATAGACTGGAACTGTGTTATTCATGGGATGTGGAGTATAATGTTGATTGTGTGTTTTGATTCTTCTGTAATTACAGAGAGAGGGGAAAAGAATCGGGCTCTTGCTCTTTACAGATGGGAAGATATGGTCTTTGATCTTAATGCTAGAACAAGTAACCCAATGTTGGTTTCCTGGCTTTTAATGTGTGAATGAGTTGAAAGATGCTCTCAACTAGGCTAACAAGTCATGTGGAGCGGGTGAACAATGCTTCATGTAGCTCATTCTTGACCCATTTATGATATAAAAAAAATGTAGGAAGGTCTTTTGATCTGTGGGTTAAGATTGCCTGTGTTTACAGAGACAAGGCTGGAGTATTTGACGGCTTTGAAAAGTATCCACACACATGACTGTGCGCTTACCTTTACCTTATTTTTGCTTATCTTTGTGTTTGCTAGCTACCTTGCTTTCTGCTAGAACAATGTTAACTTTGTGTTAAGATTCACTTCATGTGAGCTTCATTATTACATCTCCCCTGAGTGGAAATGGTGTGGTGAAATCTTGTTAGACCTGTAGTGCCTATGCTTGGGCTTGGGAAATGACAGTGCAGTTCTTATGGCCGCGCAACTACACAAAACCTGCTTATTTCCTCTTCGTCAATGAACGGCACTGAGTTGCTTAAGGAAGTCAGCAGCTGAATTTTGCTTGGAATTATATGTGAAGGAGGACCCTCCTTCTTGTCATTTTATTGTTCATTAACAGCCATTATAATTTCTTCCTAGCGGCAATTACACTGATATCACCAGATCTAAACCAGAAATGACAGTGTAGTGGTTATATTACGTTGACTGGGCATCACCTAATTTTTAAGTGACATTCTTGCCCCATCATTGTGATTATAACCCTTTCTAATAAGTAATATAAGAAAAGATCTACATAATGGGAAAGCATACATATTAATATACTCCATGACAAACATGTTAACTTTACATATTAATCTTGGTAAATAGAAGTCATGTTTACATTTTTCCCCTTCGGTACGCTGTTCTCTTGACAGCTTGCTTTCCCTCTGGTTTTATTCTTTCCAACCCTGGTGTATGTTCCACTGCCTCTGGTCACCCTGTTAGTTGCAGAAGGAGAAGGCAGGTCACATCCGTCTGGTTAAAAAAAAAAAAAAAAAAAAAAAAA
>WAAD01028254.1:89471-108109 GCA_013389945.1 Fregata magnificens
TTCCATGCAAAGCCTTCATTTAACTGAGTATGTATTTGTATTGGTGTACTCTCTTGTCCAATTTTAATTGAATACTTAAAGACGTCAGTGGGGAGATGTGCAAGTTGCTCACAAACGTTTAATAATGCGATGTGTGGAGTCAACAAATACTGCACCTTTCTTTTGCTATCTTGAAGATTTAGATAGGATATCTTGGATGCTATTGACAAGGAGAGAAGCGTGGAACAATAGGAACATACGATAGTTAGTGTTAGATAACAATAGCTATCCTTATGCATCTTGAATTGAATGATGAAGCCATCAATTAGAGAAATAGCCCTCTGAGTATATATCATTGACAAGATGAATACCAGTACATTGTATTTCTGGATGGAGATCTCAGTGATCTGTAATTCAGAAAGGCAATGAATAGTATATACAGTCAAACTAATCCTATGATATTGAAAAGCAGAAATCTTTTGTCGTCTCTATGTTTTTTTTGTTTTTTAGCTACTAGATTCTTTCAGATAATGAAAGTATTTGCACTTTATATTAATTACTTAAACAATGCTTTCTCATTTAGTATCAAGATGCCATTCTTCTCCACATTCAGCATATTTAGTGGACACTTTCAGGGCTTAAAAGAGCATGAGGAGCAGTTCTTTCTAGTTGTTGTCTGGTCTCTTAATTAATTCTTACATAGAGACATGGGGATCCATTCACAGCCTATGAACTCTGTTAGAGTCACTCTCCATACCAAGGAGCAGACCTGGCATCCACTCCTTATCTGGCATAGTCTCTATTTTCAAACTAAATTTTCCCATGTTCTCTTTGGAATGTCTGTTAGTTTCTATCCCCCCTGCCTCTTCCAGCTTTGGTGTTTTGGTTTTTTCTTTTTTATCTTTAATTGTCATTAGTGTTATGTTTATAGCAGAGAAGCAACACAAAGAAAAGCTAAAGAGATGGATGGGAGTTGCACTGTTATAAACAAGGAATTCTCAGCACTAGCCATTTCCAGTTAATTAGTTTAATTTCTTTTACTTACATTTGAAAGTGAGTGAATATTCCATGGTCAGCACCAAAATATATTCTTGGGTATGTATATAGGTAACAAAACGTACTGCAGCAGAGTTACACAGTGAGAATGGCTCTGTAGGAGATAAAGGACTGTACTTAATGCAGTGCTAGACTAACTATAAAATACAATTTAAGGAATGGGAATAAGCATTCATACCATTATTTGTTTTATTATTATTTTTGGTCAAGGTTTTTTTAGTATGGACTCTCTTGTGTGAAATCAGCTTTATGATCTTTTCGCGGGAATCTAAACGTTTAGGTCTTCTTCCTGTTTGTTTGCTTGTATGTAGAAGGTCATTATATTAAAAAATGGATCCTAACAGGGATGCCAGTGATCGTTGCAGTGAAGACAAATTTCTAGAGCCTTAGGGGAAAAAATGGTCACTGCCTTTCCCAGAAATATTTGAAAGGGCTAATGAAGTTTGGTGTATCTCAGTGGTATTGACGATGTATGGCCTGATGAGGGGAAGAAAAAAACCCCGGTCTTTCAGGAAAGCAGCAGGTAAAAGAAATTTCTGTAGCCTTCCCCGTTCTAAATCTAATCAAATGAAACCACCTACAGGCCAATAAGCTTCTTGAGTGCACTTTGCCCTGGAAATAGTGTTTTATTATCACCCAAAATATAAATAATGCAATGAAAGAAAATGTTTGAGGTCTCCTTAATGAGCTATTGCTAAGGCACCCTTCACTCTTATCTCCTTTCATAGCCTGATGCAAAGAGCAGCATCCAGCGGTCGAGAGTGTATTTTGAGTGCTGCTGGGAAAGTACAAATGAGAAAACAGACTTAATTACACTGCTTACTGCATCTAGAGGTCCATGCGGTTTGACCGGCTGTGTTAGGACACCCTGTAATTTGGAGGAATTCTCTGCACGCTGGCACCATAAATGTACTGCTATCCAAAGCATGGTTAATAATCTAAAGTTGTCTGTTAACATTGCTGGAGCTGGTGTCTATAATTTCAGCGAGTGACCTGAATGACTCTGCAATGAAAGACTGAAATGTCACTCTCCTCCTTTACTTTGTTTGCCTTGAGCAAAGACTGCTCCAGATTGTGTACATCCACTGAGGTCCAAATGATGAAAGGGCAGCGCGTAAGCATAGATTCATGGCTCTGCTAAATCTCCCTGCTCTGGCAGAATAGTGGGGAACATGGGGAGGAGGGCACAGGAGAAAAATAAGACGGTCTCCTCCAGAGCAGCTTCCACTGTGGCTATCTTTTCCCATCTCTGAGCATGTGAAGGTGAGGCTGGCTATAGGGACCTGGCTCTCCCATGCTCTCTAGCTGCCAGCCACCAGTAAATCACACCTGATGCCTGTGGCTAAAGGCAAAGCAAATGGTTTCCATTATCCAGGTATTTATTTTGCACCTGCTGCTGTGACATCTGTGTAATAACAGTTACGTATGACAAAAGGTAGGCTGACCTGACTTTGAGTATTTCATTGCTTCTTTTCATTATGCTGAGTGAGCGAGCAAGCAGAGGACTCGTATTCTTCTCTGGAAGTGTTACAGGCCATCCAGCTGAGAGATCTGTGGAGTGGCAAGTGCAAGGAGCTTTACCTTTGCTGTCAGGAATCTTAAACCCTTGTTTCCATTGTGTCTCGTTGGTACAGCTCAGATGCAGTAAAGGAGTAAAATACTATCAGTAAATTTCAGAAAGTTCAGTATTTGCATTTCATTTGGAAACCTGTGACATTTTGGCATATTTTCACTGGAAGGCCGGGGCAATGCTGATTGAAGATCAGTGTCAGCATTAGAATATACAAGGTATGGAGAGCTGGTGTGCTTCAGAGCAAAGCCAGACTGCCAGGCACAGAACCAGGGCAGCCCTGGCAGGGGATAAGACTGAGTGTTCAGGGTTGTTGTTTGGTTTTTTTAAATACAGAGTTGAACAAAAAGACTAATTCAGTCACAGTACTCTGGGACTGTATCTTCTTGGAGTGAGACAGGTTCTTAATACTTGTGTGGTTTCTTTAAGATCGTTCAGACTTTGTGCACGTTGCCTGATGTAGAAGTGTCAGAACTGGGGTCTATTCAACCCTTCCACTTACTGTGTGATAGATGGGAAAGCACTGGAAAAGTACCACTCTCCATATTCCCTTCAATATAGTATGGCTAGCTTTCAAGGACCGAGAAACTTTTCCATCATTTGGATAAGCGTGGATGTCAGTTGTACTCTGGCAAAATTATGCTGGGAGGTCCCACCAAAATCTAAGCCTGAATGACTGTGTTCATCCCCCTCCAGCCGTCATGAAGGCACTATCAACATTTTGTTTACTGAACGCTTTAAGACGTACTACTGCCATTTATATATGATAGACATGGTGAAGTCCTGACTATATTTCTGGAAGCAAAGAAACCATTGCCGTCACTTTTCCGCCTTGCGTTAGTCTGTAATTAGTTGAAAATGTGACATAATGACAGGAAGGTGAAAGAAAAGAATCTAGAAAGCAAGGACACTGGCATTAGTTCACGGTGCAGTATATTTGTGAAGTACTGCTGTTAGATTAGGACTGTATCTGATTTACATAGGGGGAAAAAAGCCTGTTGCTACTTGTTGAACTCATCTGACGTGAAGCACAAACTTTGGCTTTCCTCCAGTCACCTGAACACAACGCCACCACCAACGTCCTTTTTTGCCCCTGCTAGATGCAACCTTTTACTCTACAGCGTGTTTTATCCACAGCCCTCCATTCACCTTATAGGACTCTGGTTCATACCATGTGAACCACTGCTGAACTGTTTTGTACTGCTACAATTTCAGCTTTGTGGAAAAGGAGGAATATTTGGCTCCTTCCTCTTTGCACCATGACATGTATTTTGTGACTACTGAACATGTCAGCTTTTTACAAACAAGAAAGGAAGAAATGCAATAGAGGTAGCCTCATCACATTAAACTGTAGCATTAACAGACACAATGAAAGACACTGCAAATGAAATCATACAGGTGGAAGGAGTCCTTGGTGGGTTGTTTTTGTTTTTTTTTTCCCCCCATCTCACTAGAAAAGATCTTGTATATTGAAAACAAAAATGATGTCTCTTTCTGTGGTAAAATGGGAACTGTATATATTTGCCATAAATCTACTCAAATTTTGTTGCGGAGCCTATAGGCAAAACTCCATGTGCTTTGTTAGGTTTAGGCATGTTACAAGGATAACTGAATTCCCCCTTGCAAAGGGAAAGAAAAGCCTGAAACACTTCCAGCAGCCTCCCCCTCTATGGTTATTTCACCTTTTTTTTTTTCTCCTGGGAGCAGGGAGGGAGGTGGAGAGAAAGAAGGGAAGGGAAGAATAGTTATCAAGTAACTCAGGATTTTGGAGGTGGGGGAGAACCTTTTCTTAAACTAGGATGGATGACAATCTGTCCCTCACATCTGAATTCATTTCGAGAAGAATGATACCTGAGAACTGGAGGGTTGCCTTGTTAGCAGTTTCTCTTGAGCAGGGCTCTGCCACCACCCGTCATCAGAGAGCACAGAGCTTGCAAAGCTGCTGCTGTTGCCACCGTAGCTCTTACAACATCAGCAACTGCGAACACGCTGAATTTCCCAAGACTTTGGGAGTTATCTGGAGGCCCTGGGAAATTTCACTACGATTTGAGGTTAGGCAGGTCTGTGTTAGAACTGCTTTTTCCAGCAGCATGAACACACACACACACAGGGAAACAAGAGCCAGGTTCTCCTCAGAGACAGGTTTTACACTGATTTCAAGAGCATTATTCTTGTTCCTCATTTACATTCCCAGGAGAGGAAACTGACTCAATCTCTCTCTTATTTGTAGGCACTTGTGATAGTAGATTGAGGTTTCCCAGCTCAGTAATAAGTCAAATGATCCAATAACTGACTCTGCATCTCGATTACTGAGAATACAGGAAAAATAACATACTTTATCCACTTCCTTCTGGCTACTCTTGCCACACCCTATGCAGGGAGGAAAGGTACATTACACTGCTTATATGCAGGGGTTATTTCGAAAGTAACACAGCCCGAGGAGAACCCCTCATTAGGGCTTCAATGAGGGATTACACATAGGTGTCAAGGGGCAAATAAGCCAGATTTTAGCGTTATCCTTGTTTAATGTTATGAAATGGCTTTCAAAACTCTGGATGCAAATAAAACTTTCTGACAGGCTGCCAGAAACACTCATGCCAACAACGTCATGCCAACATGAATGATGTCGGAGTGTTTTTCTTTGTAGCGATCAGACATGCCACACAATGCATTTCTGTGGAGTTCTTTCTTGGGTGGTTGAAATCACTTGGCTCACGGCCTCGTGCCTCCCAGCTCACCTGAGGCATGCTGTAATCAGCCAGAACTGTGCTGCATGTCATGTCTTACTGCTTCCAGAAAATATACAAATTTCCTTTCCTTCTATTCCCTTTGTGAATTAGCCCCTTAGGGGTACGGTTTTAAGACAGTGCGCAAGAAGCCTGTGCACAGATCCTCGTAATGCATAATGAGATTTGTGTGCCTGCCTACTCCCTCTGAAAATGAACTCTAGAACAGCAGAAGTGACTTGGTCTGGCACTTGCTTGGTCCTTTTGACCTCCCTCTTGAGATGGAATATAAAGGCTTCCTCCTCCTTCTCTTACAAAAAGCCCGGAGGGTATGTTTGTATGATGCGCTGTCTGGTCCTGCAGTAAACCAAGGTGTTTCTGTGGTTTTCAGTGTCCTCAGCTCCAGTTCTGAAGAAAGATAAGGCTGTTCGACACTTCACGGGATAAACTTGGCTTAAGAGTACAGGTGCAATGAGACTACATGTCCTGTGACAGAAGGCTTGAATGTAAAGTTTTTGCTTCAAAGTGACATCAGAAAGCACTGTAAGCCCAGGAGAGCTAAGTCCTTCTGACAAGTACAAAATTCTCACCTGCAGAATAGGTGCCAAGAACTCACGCTCTTTCCAGGCCCTTATTTGTTACTGTAGCACTGCGCAGGATTTAGTAAAGTTTCCCAGTGAAAACTCCCCTATGCAGAACCCCGTAAACTTCTTGTACATAGCCCGTTTGTAATTTTTTTTTTTTTGCAAGACCTACAAAAAAGCCAAACAGAGAAAGAACAAGCCATAAACCACGATCAAAACCTCTGGGCTGCTCTGGATTGCGGGAAGGTTTCTTGCAGTCTACCAGGATCCATGCCGAGCGCCTGGGGAGCTGAAAACTGCTATTGTCCTGTGATAAGGGCTTTAGTTGAAGCAGGCTCTGCTGGAGACACAGCATACACTTACAACTCGTGTTGAACCAGCACCGCCAAAATGCCCCTCATAACCAGCATCAATTGCAGTGATGTCAAAAATCCTCCTGCTGTATACCCTAAGTAAAAAATGTGAGTTTAAGGGGGGGAAACATACATTGGGAAGTATAACTGCGATCAAGGTATTGTGTGCCTAGGCTGTGTACACAGAATTTTGTTGTCATTTGCTGAGAATCAGCAGGCCAGACCTGACAGCTTCTTATTTTTTGCCTTGGGCCTGGTCTACATGTACTTTTGCACTGGCAAAACACAGCTAGTGCAGTAAGCGTTTACCCCCTCTAATGTTACCACTTCTTCTGGTCTAATAAGACCCAGCTTTTATTTATGTCTATATCTGTGCTTGTGAGAGGCAGGAAGAACACACCAGCTGGGGAGGGGAAAAAAAAAAAAAAAGAAAAAAAAAAAAAAATTCCCGACTACGTACCCAAGGAGTTAATGCAATGGGATATATGTGAAGGGGTTAAAACACTACACAGGTACAGATCCTGTGGCAATTACAAATGTTATTGAAATAAAAACCAGAAACAGGAAGCCAAAAAACAGGTCCCTAAGGCAGGCATCTGTCTTAAATGATATCATTTGTCAAGTTTCCAGCATCTTGTGGTTGTGAACACAAAAAAAAAGTTCTGTGTTATACTAAGGACATTACATACTCATTAGTTGGAATGTTCCTGAAGTACATAATACAGGATTTTCATTTAATAAGAAGCAGCTACTTGCCACTGTGCCGTACATAAAATAAATTCTGGGCATGCTAATTGCCATTCAAGGATGTTCTACCTAATATTTGACAGGTTTTTCTTCCCCTCCCCCTTTAGACTACACTGTAAAAATTGTGAGCAGAATGTGTTGCTATAGTTCAAAAATATTTTTAGAATATTTTCTTATTTCTGAAATCTGGATTCCAGCAATGGTGAATATTGAAGGCTTTATCTCACATATTAAAGAAAAAAAGAAAAACAAGTTACCTATAGGAATATCATAGCAAGAAGGGGAGTAGCAAGAAAGCAAAATACATACATATATATATATACACACACGTTTGTATCTCACCACAATAACTCTTCAAGTCATCACCCCCCACCTCGAAGAACAAATCTAACTGTAATTAATTGGTACAGTTCCTCTATCTGAACACTGTTAGTGCATTAGAGTTAACTAATATATAAGCTTCCCCCTCGCTGCCCTGCCAATGACCTTAAGCTTCACATGGTAGGAAGGCCACTTGCTGTAGAATAGAAAAGTAATTTATCCACCATGATTGTTCAGCCCTGGCCCCTCTGTAAAACAGCGACTGACAATTGTGCTGTATTATGGATGGTACGTTTGTGGTGTGTACAATAGTGTGCAGAGCATCAAACTCACTTCCCTGAACACTGCAAGGCAGGGTTTGAAAAGTGGTCCTAGAAAGAAGAAACCACGTGCTGAGCAATGGCCCTCCATTTTCAAATATTTTTTTTCCCTCCAAATATCTCCCCCCTTTTTTTTGCCCCAAAGAGAGACTAACATTGTTTTCTCAGCTTAAGTAAGAGCAGTATGTAATTTTCCATTCATAAAAGTATGTCATATTTTTTTTAAAAAAAAAGGTTACTTTGCTTTTATTTTACCTGGGATTCCCCTGCTTCTTTCCACATTTCAGGATTTAGTATATTCCCTCAAAACATAATAAATTTCGATTCTGTAGCTTAAGGGATCCATCAGTTAAAATGTTAGTCTTTCATCTTTATTACCCTCCCATTAAAATGAAAGAAACCGGGACACACTTCAGTTTAGAAGAAGCAATTTAGTTGGTAATGTCCTTACTACTCAAGTCTTTACAAAGAGAGAAAGTGCATTATTGCTTATATTTCACACATCTATCTGCATAAGAAGCAACTAAAGCTTTCAGACACATACGATGTTAAATTTAATAATATTCTTTGATTAGATTATTTTATTACAACATTTTTCCATTACCAGTCATTTCCCGTACACATTTACATTCATAAAACCTGCAGGTTTTTCTTTGTTTGTGTGTGTGTATATGTATTCATAAAGCAAGGAAAAGATTTTCTGGTTTGCTACAGCTGTTAGATTCAAAAAGAACAGATTAATAACTAGCCACCACGTAGGACTAGGTTTTCTTGTACACTGCACCAGTAACCCTTTGCTATAATGAGGACACAAAGAGGCTCACATCAGGCTGCTCCTCTTCTTCATAACTCAAAAGCGTCACAGTGGCAACAGCCTCTAGTGCTATTTGTCTTTAGTGCAGTTGTGACACTTCGGCATGATCCATAATTTGGCAGCTATTTACCGTGACATTTCCCTTCAGTGCAGCCATAACATTCAGTGAAGCCATTATTTGGTTCCATTTACCATATAAATTGTATTGTTGTGCATGCATGCTAGCAGCTACATTAGGTACCTGAAAATGAGTAAATCTTGTAAAATAGATACTAACAGTTATTCAGCAGAGAAATTCCTTTACTCCTCAGACAAAGTAGGAATATATATAATATCTGCAAACACTACTGCAAACTTTTCCTTGAGAGACTGTAATTATACGTATTTACATGACACAGCAGTTATTCGTATCCACTGATTAAATACATACATTTTATATATATACACACACACACATATGCACACGTACAAATATATAGCAAACTATTGCTTGTTAGAAATCTAACTTAATTCAAAAAGGTATTAGGAGATTCCGGCATAGCAATTAAGTAGGAAGCATATCTGTAAAATGTGCTGAGGGTTGCAGGCCAGGAGAGAGTGAGTACGTGTGTGTCCGTGTGCGCGTGCGTATGCACACATGTGACAGACTCAGGAAAAAAGCCAGCTCTTCATCTAGTTCTTTGTTGTTTTTCCATGGAAGCATATGTGTGTAGGAAAGGGAAATTCTGCTATTAGCCTCAGCAAACAATGCCAGATTCCTCTGTAGCAAATTCATTTAGAAAGGTAAAATTAGGATGTAGTGCTAGCAACCACATCTCAATGAGCTGCTATTATTAATAGTATTATTATTTAAATCCCTGCTCTCTACATATAGTATACTTAGTACTTCCCAGGCAAATGTATTATTATTTTTAATCATTTAAGTCCCCACTGTGCACACAGCTTTTAATACACCTTTTTTGCAAGCATATTAAGTGTATTGTTATTAATCCCTTGCTGTGACTCTACAGTATTTCTTTTCCTTGTATGTTCAATGTCCTATCATCATTTAAACCTCTCAGTGTGCGCATGCCATATACATTTTCCTATCCATCTAATATTTAAACATTATTTAAATCCATCATAGCTTACTTATTGAAAGTCAGCCCTGCTCCCATAACTGTAAGTTTGCAGAATATACTTTCAAATAAAGAGAAGTTGGCTTTTTTCCCCCCTGCAAACCAAAAATTATTATGAATCTCGGCAGAAAAGCCTTATCCGTGTGTTTCAGAAATACTTTTCACCCTCCCCGCGTCGATAATGCTCTCTTTCAGCAATCTAAATGATAGAAGTTGTACCTTTAAAAACAAAAATTACTTCTTCATTCTGGATTCATTCATGGAAGAGCAATCATGTATACCTTGAGTTACCCCTTAAGCTTAACATAGGCATTTGATGAAAAGGACAAGCCCAATGGCCATAGCCCAACCCAAACACCAAAAGGGCTACGAAATCAATACACTGGCCATACAAGTTCTGCATATAACAAATTTAAACTTTTTATTAATGCTGTAACCAGTATGAAAGTGCTAAATAATAAGCCTGAAGCCAAAATTAAACTCAACAAAATGTCATATCTGAATACATATTTATGTGAACCTTCCAAAGGTTCCCCTCTTCCCTTATTTTGATGAGTGAAAAGAGCCCGGGACAGCTGCATTACTCGATGCTATATATGAACTAACATATTAAAAAGAAAGTAGAATGCTGTACGTCCAAACAGAATCCCGTTACAAGAAGAATTTTTTACGATAGAAACACTGCCTTGGAAACACCCAAATCTATTGGACTGGCAGTGATCAACACCTCTGAAAATCGGCCCACTCGGATGGGTTTTGGCATTTGACTGCAGGAACTTAATTTGAAAAATTGTTATCCACGCAACTCTTCTGTGCATATCCCAGATGTAACCAATTGTATTCTTTTTATTTTTAGTTTGCCCTACTACATCCCAAACAACCTTTTTTTTTAAGATGCATTTATTGACCAAGGGCACCGCCTTTTCTCTGAACAAGAAAAGAAACCATGTGCCTAGGAATAAAATGGTGAGAACTTTGTCTGTTCTGATCTTGTATGGTACCTAAGTGTTTGCATCCTTCTAGCATCCAGCTGGAAGGCCAATATTCCTTTCTAATTATGCAAAACACACAAAACACCACAATATTTGTAATATTAGAGGGGAAGAAGGAAGTATGTTTCTAACAGCAGACCTTGGTGAAAACAAAAATCATAGTGGTTTGATGCTCAGCTTGAATAAAAGAGAAATGCTAACAAAGACTCAAGCCATTCTGCCTCTCCCCAAAATCCCCCGAAGTGGGACTAAACCCAGTAGTCAGACACAGCCCAAAAAAGGGACAGCTCTTTGTTGCACACAATTCTTTAGGATGCTAATGACACATGCACTAAAAAATTACAATAAAAATGCGCTAAATCAAAGTTAAAAATACTTTCTCTACTGCCTGTACTACTGAGTAAAATATAAGTTTTTCCTACGTGTTACTTTTTAAAATGTCGTGTACAGTCAGTCCTGAATAATACCCCCAAATTAAGTTTACCCCGGATTTTTTCCTTCAACCCCTAGACATTATCAGTCTACCATTACGTTTATTATTAGCTGTATGATCTTAGGAAATTTCTGTCTCTCCATCTGCATACAAATATATATAATTTCAAAAGATGTGGCAAAATCAGCCTTTAAGTTCTGAAACGTTTGCTATGGAAAAAAGATGTAGAGCAAGCACAGTTTAAAGTATTTTATTGTTCTGGAAAATATTACACATCTAGCAGGAATTCCCACTGTACGTACCGTTAATAATACCTAGTAAGTGAGGAAGAATTTTCAAAACTTTACAAAACCTTTTAACTGCACCCGCTAGACAATCTATGGCTGAGCGTCAGTATGTGTACGAGGTACTGTGACTGTAGATTTAAAATGGTCTTGCTGTTTGTAAAAGGGCTTCTGCAGAAGCAATATTCGGTAAAAGTAGAAGCAGCAGCCTGATTATGTGTAGTCACAACAAGAATCATCGGTCAAAGAACTCTACAACGCAGAGATTATCTACAAAGGAGCTAGTCAGCAAGAACCGTATCAACATGAATAAATGCCACAAATATTTAAATAGCTTTTTTAACTTTATTAAATCTTCAAAAAATATACAGGACCTGAACACACGTGAACATGGCTCAGAACCCCACTCCAATAATTTTGTAATACTGACTAAAGGGGAGACCGGACAGTAAACAGTAACAGTAGCAAATGAAAAAGCAAGAAAATGAGATTATGGTGCAACTTGTAGTTAAAGATTTAAAAGAAAATTGCAGTTGTTTACAGTTACGAAAGACATAATTAAAAAAAAAGTCAAGTTGCTTTTCTTAATATTACTGACATGTCAGAATTGGAGGATAAATGTTCCCTGTGTAACCAGTCAAGGAATATTACTATGATCCATGATGCAACTGAATTATGATTATCGTGTTTGTGACAAAAAATGAGTAGCATAATTTTTTCCAGAAACTTCAAGAGATCAATAGAGCAAACACAAGATACAACTCTTTACTTAGTCTTGTTCTAACAATTTTATTTTTAAATCAGGGAATCAAAATTGCTGAAAGAATTTTTTTTTCTGAGCTGAACTATATATAAAGTATTATCAAACCAGTCTGACAGACTAAATCTGCCTCTGCATCAAGACTTATTCTGTCAAGAACAATGTTCTTGTCTCATGCTAGCCTAAGCGACAGAATCAAACACAGGCCCATTAAGTCCGTGCTACAGACACCGATTTAAGCACTTTTAAGAAAAGAAAAAAAAAACCCACAAAACTTTTTATTAACACCTTAATGCTGTTTTTTAATATAATATCCATTACTTAGCTTAAAGAAAAGAAATTGTTTCTAGTAATTCTGAGGCATAAAGTGCCCATTTTCTCTCTTCTGATTTATATCATTGTTCTGTTTTTACAGCTTACTGTTGACAGAGTGAGGTAATTCAACTACAATTTTTCCAATGTTTTTTCCCATGTACATGTACTCTACAGCACGAAATACAGACTCCAAGCCAGTGAACTTGCCCCCCGGAGACATGTCTCCGAAGTCCACCTCACAAACCAGGTCTCCTCTTTCATACATCTTGAGCAAGTGCTTCAGAGCCATTTTGTATTCGGAAAGGTAATGGTTCAAAAAGAAACCCCGGATGCTGGCAGACTTCTTCAACAGTTTTGCTGGCAATAACTCCGTTTTAATGGGCTGGAGGCCAGTAGGGTTTTGGTAGCCAGCGATAAACCCAATAACTATCAGGCGCCCTTTGGTAGCCAAGGAGTTAAGAGCCAAGTCAAACATCTTTCCCCCAACAGATTCATACACTACATCCACACCTTCAGGGTAGTCCTTCCTAAGAATAGATTCAACATTTTCAGTTTTATAGTTGATCGTACGGTCACAGCCAATGGATTTCAGAAAACCACTCTTTTCATCACTGGAGCAGGTTCCAATTACATGGCATTTTGCCTTCTTTGCAAGCTGCACAGCGAACTGGCCCGTTCCTCCAGCCGCTGCCGTCACCAGAACCTTCTTGCCTTCAGACAGCTCTCCCAGCTCTTTCAAACTGATGTGTGCGGTAGCGCCACTTACCATTAAAGTAAGAAACTCGGGTTTCACAGAGGGTAGAGGAACTGCTTGTTTGGCAGGCACAACTGTGTATTCAGCAAAGGAACCTGCTTTCACGTAGGCCACAGCTTGACCCACTGTATAATGAGCACTAGCACTGAGTCCTAACGCTACCACATCACCGACACCTTCAAAACCTATATCAAATGGGGGTTTAACTGATGCGTCATATCGACCAGCTGAGTAGTTTATGTCAGATGCATTAATGCCGACAAATCTAGAAGAAAACAAAAATGTATTAACGAGATTTATTCCTTACCAAGTCTTTGTCATATGAGAAACCTTCAATTTAAATTTGTGGGATAAGTATGAGACTTTTTTCTGATTATTGGTATATTTGAATAATGAGTACACTCCAGAGACTACCTCCCTCAGTCTTCTGTAGTTTACATTCTGTTACTATAGAATTAAAGATAAATTTGATAAAAGAAAAAAATCAAAAAACAAAAACCAACTTATATTTTCCTCAGGTCCATTTGACCAAACTAACCAAACTAAAAATAATCCTGTACAAGATTAAAGGATGAAAATTAATTGACCACTTTATACAAGATGTGAAAACACTGAAGAATAAAACGTGCAAAGCGGTAAATACGTGGATTCTGGCAACAAATTTACATTTTTGAATATAATAATACTGTTAATGACTAACGATCATATTAACTATCGATGTCATTTGCAAGGTCACGTTACTGTAGGCAAGTACTTTTTAATTGATGGAGTCACTACAGCAAATTTGCCTTCTGATGTAGCTAATGTCAACGTTAAAATATTTTTCTTTATATAAATTACTTGCAACACATCAAAACAACCTTGCACAGAAGGACTAAAATTACAAGACTGAGTATCAAGTCCTACTGACCTCTAACAGGTGAAAATGGATGCTAATTTTTTTTTTAGAAAAAGATACAGACGTTCTCACAACTTGAATCAGCATTAGGAGATAACGCCTAAAAGAAAGCTATGATCTAGCTTGAACACAAAGAATATTTTAGTAACTTTTTTTTTTAAAAAAAACATAATAATGTCTCTACACAGGAAAGGGATGAGACTGGGGAAGATTCCGTTAACTGGAAAATGTAAAAAAGAAACACATACAACAGAAAACACCAGGACTTTGACTACACGTGGAAGTGACAACCCGAAAGGTGTACCTGATACCATGCAAAAGCTGCAGAAGTATGCACACAGTGCACTTTTAATTGTTGCAGTTAGCAATAGGCTCAAATCATATGTGTGTGTAAATTGCTTGCACACAGAGCAAGGAGAACTAAGACCGCTTTGCTCACTTTGATCTCCTTCATTCTTTACAGCATGGGGAGCCTCAAACTTTCACCAGCGTAATGCGTTACATATAAAAAGAGACATACGTATAAACATAGCCATGCGTACAATAGGTGAAAGTGACTGTTGCTCTTTTTAATTCTGCCTTTAATTCACTGCTCAGCCGCAACAAAAAATGCCTGCGTCTTGCTGGTGGACACAAAAAATCCCCCGTTATCCTGCTTTAAGGTAACTAACTCCCATGGAGTACTCCTAGAAGACATACAAAAATTGGTAACGGAGCAGCAGCTTCCGAGGCAAACCGTGCCCCTCGGGCGCCAGGGCGAAGGGCTGGGAGCACCGAGGCGAGACGCGCCGGCGCTGCACTCGCCTCCTCCCGCTTTTACACCCCAACTTCTGCGGAAGGCAGCTGAGGGCGAGAGGCCGGCGGGGCGCTGCGCTCGCCCCCTCCCCGGTCTCATCCCCCTCCAACTGGGGGCTCTCGCTAGCTGTCAGGCAGCCCCCAGGCGCTCACTGCCCCCGCACCAGCCCGCGGCCCCCACCCGAAAGGCAGGTCCTCGCTCCCCGCTGGGCTGAGCCTCCCTCCCCACGCTACCGGCGCACATCTGCCTTCGCACGGTGCGGAGCAGCCGTGTCCCTGGCTGGGGCAGCGCGCCCCGCAGAAGGGGAGGCAGAGCAGTGGTAAGAGTCACAAGCCCCCGTCTCCCTCCCTCGAGGAGTGTCCCCTTCTTCTCAGCGCTGCGCTGCAGCGGTGAGCGCACAAAGGCAGGTAAATAACCCTCTGAGGACAAAAACTTTGCGCGCGGGGAAGGCGCAAGTCGTGCAGCGGGCCGGACGCCTGCCGAGCGGCACCCCAGCGCACGCACCGTTGCTTTTGTTCTGGAGCCGGAGAGGGTGCAAATCCTCCCCGCCCGGGCTGCACCGCAACTTGTGCGTGCGGCTGCAGGGGCCGCGGCGCACCGGTCGGTGCNCCGCCGCCCGCCCGCCCCGCTGCACACACACGCATCCGTGCACACGCACACACGGAGACGCAGACACGCGTGCACAGGCACCCGCTCCCTCCCCGCCTCTGCGGGGCTGCTGGGCCGCGGGAAATGGTTCTCCCTGGGCTCATCATTATTAATCAATAGGGCCTGCCGTCCAGCCCTCCCCCCCTAATTTTTTTAAACTCCCTTTTTATTGTGTGCAAACTCAAAACTCCTGGTCGCATTGTACGGGCTTTTTTTTTTTTTTTTTTTTAAAAAAAGGTTGTTTAGACTCTTAGATTCTTCGCACATTGAGACGATGGTACGCAGCGTCTGGATTAAAACATACTGTCTACTTTGCCTTGTCATTCCAGCTGACAGAAGGGAGGTGGTAGGATGTGCCCGCCGTTTCTTAGATTATTTTGCTTTTAAAAGTAGGAGTAAGCACAATTTACAAGTTGAAGATCAGTTTACTAACTTCTGAGATGGAGAAACGGGGAGCACAGAAGTAACAATTACTTGGGGTGCTGGTGGGTTTTAAGACCCCTCCCAGATATTTTATATTGTCTTGTTCTACTTTCTTACTTAAAATGTATTAATTTAGCAGTTTCTAACTGAGGCTTGCTCCTTCAACATTTCAAGATGTAAACCTGAGGGGAAAAAAAAGCTAGAGATTGGCTTTTCCCAAAATAATTACGCACATTGAGTCACCCGTTTTATTTATACTCAACAGTGTTGAACCCCCTCGTATTGTTTATTATAGAAAACAGGAGGACTCCGCCGAAGGGAGGAAATGCTGCCTTTCGTACCACAACAAAGCATGAGACACTGAAAACCAGCACCACAGCCTTAAACACAGACAAAACAAAGTCATCCAAACCAGCACTATGCAAGAAAAACATTATTTAGACCAAACACTCAGCAGGAATAGTCCTCCACTTTTCCCACTGTGATCCATCAGTCCCTTGGTTCAAAAACTTTCTCAACCCCTCTTACTCCCTTTTCTACAAACTTTTTTCCCCATCTTCCAGCCCAACAGTAAATCGTTACAGGTATTTTGGAAACGAAACATGTCACTTCCTCAAGAAAATCTCGAAAATCCCCCAACAACTTCAAGGAGGACCAAATCTTCATAGCCTTTGGGTCCTTCTCCTGCAATAAAACGGAGGAACCTTGCACGCACCCCACCCCCCACCCCGAAAACAGGACAAAGGGACATACGAAGCTTAAATGGCTTCAGTAAGGATTTTTTTATTCACCTTTTCTCCTCCTCCTCCTCTCCTACACAGAATCGAAGTAAAAAAAATTTCTTTAAATCCATTTCTAGTTTTGAAGAATTTCTGAATAAAGGATGGGTTGGCTTTTTCTTTATAAAAAAAGTAGAAATAAGGGTTGCTGGCTTAGTTCTCTGAAGGATAAGAAAGAGGGGAGGAAAGTTCCCCCTAACTGCATCTTATTTTAAAATATCTATCCATACAGGAACTCAGCACATTTTAATTTCCCATTCCCCTAAATCCAAAACCAGATTTTATTGTGGTGGATGAGGATTGTTTTGCATAAAGAGCTCAAAGCAATTAATACTATTCATGGGCATGACTGGGACTGAAATGAACAAATCCACAAATGCACTCTTGGAACTCAAGTCCTTTATTGTTTTGTTTTTTATTGTATGTTTCTACCTATTAGAAAACGTATAGTTGTATTTAGGGCTTTTTTTAAAAAAAAAACAAAACTAAATAACGCTAGGGACTCATCCTTTCGGGATGGGAAAATGCTTCCCCAGAGTGACAAGAGAGGGGGAAACATTCAGAACTCGCTTCCTGCTGCCGCTCGTATATAGGGAACGTTTTTCAGTAATGTGATCCCATGTCTTCTGTGATATTCCCCAGAAAATAATAATAGAGAGGAAATGCCACAGAACCCCAAATAATACAAAATGTATGAACTCTAAATCTAGACTTCATCACTCACCTCTCCCTCCCCTCCATCCCCACTAGTGCGTGTGTGTCTGTACATGAGTGTAATAGGCTTATGTGTTAAAACCCAGTAATTGCCTGCCTGAATCTGTGGTCCAGCTCCCGCCTTTAGTCTGGTACACGCTCTGTGCCTCAGCCCTTTTACCATAAGGTGTGCACATCCCCCTAGCACCCAGGGAGCCCACCCAGCAAAGGGAGGGAGGAGAGGGAGAAGGGAAGAGTTACAGGGGAAGCCGTATAAAAAATCGATAAATTTTAAAAATTCACAGGAAGGGGGGGAGGATGAGAAAGACTCCAAGTGCATGTGTGTTTGGGGGGAGGGGATTTGAGAAACAAGGATGTCACTCTGCCTTGCATTACCCGAGCGGAGACTTGCTACTTGTATCTCAGGTCTTTCGACTTCTTCCAGGAAAAGGAATTTAACTCCAGCCTGATAGCCATTTCATGCCATTACTGTTTCATGGTCATTAGTGGATGCAGCAACACAGTGTTTTAGACTTTGAGGTTTGGAGGGAATTTTGGTCTCAGAAATCCTAGTGGGAGGTGTCAGCACCGGATTAAAGTGCCACAGAAGCTTTCGCGTCAGCTCCTGGAGGAGTCCCTGTTCTTCTTTCTCCTTACCCCTTCTTTACTATGTATTTATGTCTTACATATGGACACAGGCTAGAGATTACACATGCACACACACCATACACACATAGTCACACACTGCCTTAATAGGACTTCCAGCATTGTTCTCGAGTCAATTTAGTGCTTCTTAACATCTTTAAGCTCCAACGGAGAGCATGGCAAACTGTGTGTTACTATGATCTCCTTGCTTGACAAGAACCTGAGAGTGCTTCTCTCCCCTGTGCCAGCCACACAGGCCGCTCCAAAGTTCCCAGAGTTTCAGCTTCCCCTCGCGGGCAGAGAAACCTCTGAACTTTAAAAGGCTTACTTTTAGCTTAAGGAACGACAGCGTCTAGGAAGGAGCCACCGAGAGCAAACAGGTTTATGGAGACAGCTGGGGGAGGCAGGTTTTGTCCTCAGTGTCTTCATTTCACGGCGAGCCGGTCACCGCGCCGGACGCGCAGTCCTAGCGCTGGCGCAGGATTTACGGCGTGTTATGTAAAGCAAAATGTCACCTCCTCGCTCTCCGCCCGACCCGGCTCCACTCTAAAAGCCGCCAACAACTGCGGGCTCGCGTCCCGCCGAGCGAGGCCGAGGACGGCCGCGGCGCTGCCGGGCCAGGCCGGGCCG
>WAAD01028254.1:121717-134669 GCA_013389945.1 Fregata magnificens
GATTGCAGTGCATGCTGCAGGAAAATAGCCAAGTAGAATCCCTCTAAGCTAATAGTCACAGTGCTGCTTATCATTGTCTCCGTTTTCCTCTGTACAGCAGGGCCAGTTTTAACCACCTAAAGAATTAGGAACTGTGTGAATGTCTAGATTTGTAGTAGTAATATTTTTGCTTTTCTACATAAGCCACAGTTTTAATTCATTTTTTTAAAAGCAAATTTTCCTGATTTAAAAATACTGGTTTCATATTCAGCTTTTGCTCCCCCNNNNCCCCCCCCAGTTATTTGAGTGTACAAAGTGAAAGGTAAATGTAGTGAATGAAAAGAATGGATGCTTTGCAGTCTGGGCCTGATCCAAAGCCCAAAAGAAGTAGATGAAAAGGTATGCCATTGACTTTCATGGCACAGGACCTGGGCCATGATGTCTCATGAAATGTAGTCACGTACCAGGATTTTTTAATTATTATTTTAAAACTGAAAAAGAAATGATTTGTTAGTTGCAAGTAACCTCTGTGTGCTGAAATCAAAAGATGATAATTCAATGCAAAAGTGTGAACGTGAATTTCCAACAGCCAGTTTTCAAGTGCTAGTGTTTGTGTTTTGTTTGGTTTTTTTTTTAAGTAAGAATGTCTTTAAATGATTTATAGCTAGATATCATTAAGATAGTACAACACACTGAATAAAAGAAGGAGCTCTTTGCGAAATAGTTAATAGGCCTTATTGGCAAATTATCACTATTGCAAGTGTCATAGTTACAGCTCAGCTTTAAAGTATATTAATTTAAAACCTAACTATTGTGACTAATATTTATTTCAAAGTACAGAATGTGTCACAGCAGTAGGTCATCCTATTATTAATGCAGTAAACTCTTGCTGTAATACTTTTTGGTATGACGTTGCTGTGCTCAAGTTCCCAGCTATATAAAAGTGACAGTGAAACATGCCTTTTTTCAACTGTATCTTGCTGTAACATGTGAAATGACTCGTTCCCAGGAAGAGCCATATGGACAAGTTGTTCCATATTAAACTACTACAGTATAACTTTGAGCTGGCCTCGTATGCTATAAAGTCTCTGGTTAGAACACCAATTTTAAAGACTGTTTTCAATTCTGTTCTACTTCTTAAATCAAATCAAGTCAAGGCATGGCTCTTCCAAGTAATGTATTCAGGTTGGAATTTCTTAATATGAAAAAGTTCATGAATCCTTACCTGCTCTTTCATCATTGCAATGCTGATGCTTTGCAAGGACCACATCTGGGTCTTGCTCTATTTTAAATATGCTTTGCACTGCATGCAATTGCATACTACATTACAGTTTTTTTCTCCGATGGTGCCAGCTTATACTCCAGATCTTAATTTCACTGAAAGAATTTGCATAGATCCCACTGACTTCAAATGTAAGAGTAAAAGCTGCAGACAAGTCATGTTAATGCAGGCAGATTTGTGCAGAAGATGATACATGGCCAACATGTTTTCTTCATGTTTCCTTTCTTTTTTACCCTTAAAGAGGCACCTGCTGCTGCAAAGGGACACTGCAGTAGCTTCCAAATCAGGAACATTCACTCGCTGTGCTTACAAAAGATTTTTTTTTTCCTACCCTGTAAGTCACTACTTAAAAGCCTTTCTGAAATAAAAAATAAACACAGGAATGATATTTCAGGGTAATCTTTTTTTGCCTTAACATCTGGTAGGGGAAAGGAAAAATGCCTGTGCATTTTCAAGACAAAATGAAAAAACAACCTTTCCTGTTAAGTTTTGTATTTTAAATGGCCTTTATTCAGGGAGAGGGAATTCCCTAGCCTCAGTTTATCTTTAGCAGAATATCGGTAGCTCATGTGTAAGCTTGTGTTTTGTCCCTTTCATTTTGCTGGTGTTTTCCAGTTGAAAAGAAGAGTGAACTCCCAGTCCTCTGCCTTTTCCAAACCTCTAGTTTGTAGTTGTACTTATCATCAATATTGCAGGCCCTGACACTCTGCAGCACTGTCACTGTATATACTGTGAAGGCAGTAAAAATGAGCACTAATCAATCTTTCAGGGAGAAGCAATGAGCATTAGAAGGCCACTATCCTGTGACTAAACACACCCCTTTTATGGAGTGTTGGTGCTAATAAAGGACAGCTTATTACTGAGGCAGAGACCAAAGCTTGGGTGAGGTCAACCATGACTGGCAGTCATCAGTCATTCTTAATGATACTTTTTCCCGTGCTTTCTAAGGGATTCTGAGCAGAGTGCAAATCATTCGGGGTCATCCATAGTTCATGTACCCACAGATGGCAAAGGTTTTGAAAGACTTTAGTTTAAACTTGGTTGTTTTTTTTTTTTAATGTTACTCAAGTAGGCAAAAAAAGTTAAACAAAACAGATTTTTGCTGATTTGGAATGTTGTATTTTCTTTCACTCTAATAGATGTTTTACACACTAGAGTGCTTGTGCATTATAAAGAACTACATAAATTTATTTTTATGACGTCTGTCTTCTTTAATTATTACCTTTGATGTCTATTGGTGACTAAAGAGAGCTTAACAGGATTTCTCTCCCTTCTTAAATTTCGCAAAGTGAAACTCAGCCAGTCCCTGACAGATGTCTGTTCCTCACCTTCAGGATTATTTTATAAATCCCTTTCTGATGAGCGGAAGTGTCAAATCAAGGACAGGTCATAAAGTAAAAGTATAAACCTTTTAAAGGGAGACCTTGGTAATATATAAACATTTTGCACACTATCTGAAATTTTATGGACTTTAAAAAATGATATTTTAGCAATAGGAAGGCAAAAGTTTAAAACACCAGACGGTGCGCACGTGTTTTTAAATACATACTGTTCCCTTGCTCCTTATCTTTCTTTCCATAGTCAAATTTTACATGTATTGAGAAAATAGCTGGACTATCTGTAGGGGCTGTCACTAAAGTTTGGGTTTCAAAGGGTCTCCCTATTTCATTTACTTTGAAATTTGTGCTTTTTTCAGTCCTTGTTTTTAAATTCCTCAATTAAGCACTCTCTGCAGCACCTTGAAGTTGGTGAGTGGGTATATAGCTGCTGTGATCTAGACAACTCCTGTCATTTTCAGCTGGTTGAGATTATCTGAGATTTTACTTGAGTGAAACTGTTAGTTTACTTCTAAAAAATGAGGTAAACTAGATTGTTTTCAGTCTACTGGCAAGTCCATACCACCACGTAAAGAAATGTTTAACTTTACAGTAGTTCAGTATGTATAAAGTACATTACTTCATAATGTAAAATCCTGATGGCAGGTTGGAGGGTAAGGGAATATATGTGGTTAAATGTACCTACATACATGCATATGAATGTATACAGACTTTAAAAATTGGCTATAACCGGTGGTGTAATTTTTACAGTTACAGATGATTTCCTTTTTATTTTAATCTTTGTACTGTTAAAAAAGCCAAGCATGTACAGCATGTGTAAACTGAAGGATGCAGTTGCACTTGATTAACATTAAAAGCTCATTTGTTTCCTGGTGTGTGCGTACAGCACCAAGCACAGTAGGACCCTGTCCCATGTAGAAACATTTAAAAGTTTCCGTATTCTGTAGTATAAAGTAGTAACATGCTGAGGGGAAGGGGAAAAAGGTAAATAATTTTTTTTTTTAAAGGTCAGAGGTTTTTTCTGCAGTGTTTTTGTGGCTGGGAAAATTGCCTGATAAAGTCCTTCATGGTTGCTGCTGTGAATGCTTACTTTCCTCATTGGGATCTGTGTCTTTTTTGTGTCCTGGTTAAAAACTTGAGTCAGTTGTGCAATACCGCAATTACACATCGTGTCTGAGGCTTCGGGAGAGTTAAACAAGTCATTGATGAACCAGTGTGATTGGTACATCACTAGAAATGATGTAAAGCATATGAAAATTACTGATTGAGAAACAAACATTTATACAGTGTTCCAGCTGATAACAGTGCTCACTAAGGCCTGATTCGGATGGGGCTATAGCACTTTTGTGAGCCCCCATCCCAGTGATGCTCTTTATTAATTGCTGGTGAAAACACAACCAATGCTAGAAAGCGACTTACCTGGCGCGAAGACCCTGATCCAGCAGCTGGCTCCGTGCAGTCACAGGGGTGCGCCCATGTACAGCCCGTTGCTAGATCAGGACCTGAGGCTACCATTCATCCGAGAAATACTTCTGTTCAAGGCTCTATGTATCAGACAAAACCTTTTGTTTTCAGTTATGCAGAATTGTGGATGGTGAGGAGGAGGCGTGAGAGCATCCACACGGGGAGGGAGATGGTGAAACTCGCATCCTGTCACCACTGAGTTGAGGGCCTCCAGAAAGCCTAGGCTAGCGTTTTAGGTCAACTGAACCCATAGGAGTGGTATTTTAGTGCTACGTGGTGCTAGTTCTCTCTGGTCAGGGGACGAAAGTCACCTTTGGGTTCAGTGTCCATCATGTTGCTCTGCAGATAGAGGAGAAAAAAAGCAGAGCTGTTCTGTGATTGCATCTCATCAAGGTGATGCGCAAGTTCAGCCTTTCACATAGGCGTAATGCTGGTTTTTAGATACTGCATCCCTTCTTCCTCCCCCTCCCCCCCACGTTTTTAGATGTTTAGTTTTTTTCTTTGTATCTGAAATCCTTTATTTTGTCTTTACAGTCTGGTTGAATAGGAATCGTTTAGTTTATGCAGCTTTGTGCTTTTTCTCTACAGCTTGTATCTGCATGAATGTGTTGCAGCCTGATGCGAGTTCATTCGATTAAATAAAATGCTTAAATTGTAATCCGTGCAAAACGATCATATTTGAAACACTTGATGTCTCGGTGAGAATCCATTTAATAGTGATCAGATTTAAATGATTTAACACAGTGGTGGTGGTGGGAGGTGGGGGAGGGAAATACAGTTTTGAGACATTCCTGTATATAAAAAAAAAGATTAAACCAAATTCAGATATGTCTCTCCCCCCCCCCCCTCTCTCTCTCTCTCTCTCTCTAAGCAGTCAAAAGATATACTGTATCCCCAGTGAAAGGGCGCTTTCAATCCAGTTATCCACTTTACCCAGTCTCAGTTTCCAGAACCTTCCACACCCCCCCTGGTTAAACCACTAAGCCTTTGATTCCTTCCTGATTACACTATGCAAGACATCTATCAAACACTGTCTTATCTGTTTGTAAGGCAGCTCAGGCCTCAGATTTAAGTCATGGGTTTTGGCTACAAGTTGGAGTGTGATTAATAATTGACTAATGTAGCTTTTATTTATCACAGGCTAGCACATTTCACCATTACCAAGTTAATTTATGTTAAGTGTAAGCTGTCGTTCAATCTGTTTTTAAACTTTTTTTTTTTTTTTTAAATCCTAAGTCTATCTTTCACTTTTTGAGAAACAAAATCCTTACACAGGGCACAGTCTTACTTGGTGCCAAAAAGTTGATTTCCTTTTCAGCGGAGCCATACATCACTGGCCCTCCCAGCTGCAGTGTCAGCCCCTGACAGAATGACATGTGTCATTTATCAAAGGGGCCAGGCCGGGCCTTGGGAAACGCACACGACAAAGCCTGAGAGAGTTCATTTCGCAGTCCCCTCCTACCCTCTGCGAGCCTCTTGCCAGGAAAGCCTGTGATGTTTCTGTCTTCGCAGCATTACTGTAAGTCCTTCAACCTTCACAGAATTAACCCTTGCTACCACAACTGCTGCCGCCAGCCCTCCCCAGTGCCGCCGGACCTCCCCCAGGGAGCCGCAATGCTCAGGTGCCATGCTGGCTGGCCAGCGTGCGGAAATAACGTGCACCGGGCTGCTCCCTCATCCGTTTCCCCACTCCTCCTGGAAAGTACTTTTTTTTTTTAAATCCCATATATTGTACGCTATAAGAATTAAAGTCCTACGTTTTTCTACAGCAGGACAAGGTCAAAGACATAAAGAATAAGGTAATAAAGCATTTCAGTCATGAAAAAAGGGTAGCCACTGTCCTATGCACAGGTAGAGATTTGTGCTTCATGTAAGGCAGCGGGTGAGACAGAGAGGGAGTCTTCTTCCACCTTCCCATTTTAAATTCTCCTTTGGGTTATTCTGAAACCATGTGCTGAAATAAATACAGCAGGTAGTTTCTCTGTATGCCACTTCACAACATCTGAGCTGCACAGCACCTGTGTAGAGGAACCGACCTGGTAGGACTCACCGCACCTCCCATGAAACTCTTCTATCAGCAGGAGGGGGCAAGGTGAGGAGAAAGAAAANCACTTTAATTTCTGTAATGTAGTTGCCTCAGTCCTGCAGCACAGGAGCTGAGAAAGGAGTTAAAGTAGAAAATAATCTTCTGTCAAACGAAGAAGAGCATATTTTCAAAGTATAACAACGTTTTTGCTGAAACAAAACTTTTGTTTGCGTGTGTGTGTGAGTGTGTTTTAAGTGGCTGAATTTTACATCTTGATCATGTACAAAGAATGTGAGAAAGTTATTGTCTCCTCCCCTTCCCCCACCAAATCACTCTTTGTACTTTGCATAGTTCCTACCACACTGAAGTTATTTACAGCGTCAGATATCATTTAAAGAGATAGCTAAGGAGACTGTAGCCTCAGCTAGGAACTTTCCAGAAAGGAGTCCTATAAATTAGCCATTGCTCAGGAGTGGCTGTTTTCTAGTCAGGGCTGGTCCTTTCATTTGTCTACATAAGGCTAATTTATTTTTGCAGCCAGATGTGGGCTGACAGCCATCACTCAGAGCTTCCTTCCCCCACTGTTAGGAGGTCGGGAAAACAGTCACGTTTCCCATTTTACAGAATCCCCATCAACATTATTGAAGATGGATGTATCTTTAAAGCAAAGATTGATTGTGGATATCGGAGTTATGGTGTCATTTATCATAGTGAATATTATTTAGACTTGGATTGTACAAGGCTGTAACTTGAGACACAGCCAGGGGAGGGACAATCTGGAAACGAGGATCCATGAACTTTAATGGATGGATGCTTTTTCAAAGCTCCACTCACTATAGCATGATTTACTTTTCTTACAGAAAGGAAACAAGCATTTCAGTTTTAAAGGGCCAGCATGCCCTCTTTAGCGGGTCCTTCACAGAGGCATCCAAGACTTAAAGCTGAGACAATAAATAGAGACCTGAATGTTATATGAGTGCTTTTATGCTAAACACATCTAGGTGCACTTGAGACTCTTGTTTGTGAGAATTACACTAGTTAGGTTCTCAGTTGAAGGGGTACGGTGGCTGAATAATGAAAAATATTGATTATAGGATGCTGTGATCTTAAAATTCAGAAGCTCCAAATAAATTGCATTACAACTAGCATTGTAACATTGCCACGTTCGTCCCTGCTGGGAAAGACAAAGAGTGTCTAAACTACATATTCACTTAATGCTTGAGGTATCTTACAGAGCGTCTAGTAAATGGCACATGTACCTGGTGGAGCATCAACCTCCTTGGTTGTTGAGAAATGCAGCAGACCTCAACAGCATCATGCATACTGTGCTTACGTTCCACTTTTTATGTAAAATTAAGAAACGTAGGTTGGGATCTTGCAGGTGAAAACATAGCTTGTATTTTCAGAATATACGTTTTAGAAAACTGCTTACAACCTGCTGAAAATCTGAAGGCATCATTCAGCTAAGTGTTGTTTCTGGTCTAGTACCACCAGCATGCCAGCATACTTCATGAATTTATTAGAATGTTTCACGCTTTGGAACATGACTTTTGATTTTTTAGAAATGAATTAACTTGAATTCAGAAAATGCTCAGCTGACTTCAGTAAAGGGGGAAGTTCTTGAAACTGGTAGCATAGGTCTAGATAGACTGCAAGCAGGTGTCAAGCACACTTCCCCCACATGTTCTGACAGCTCAGTCCCACCTTGAAACTTTCTTCCCTTAGCATCATTTTCCCAATTATTTTGTCCAGGTGACCGCCTGCTCCCCAGGTAAAGTTGCTTATCTTCCATTTCCATCTGATTTCTGATTTTCTGGTTTCTACTGATACCTTCCATTTCCCACTGATTCAGTTTTTGGAGTTCTTTTTAATGTTTCTGATCATAGCTTGGGTCCCTCTTGACCTGCCCCCCTTCAGTAGGTCATGTATCACAGTTTGGGAATTACTGTATCATACAAAAAAATGCATTGGAACAGCAGTTTATTCATGTGGGCTGACATGCATCTACTAAGAGGAAGGTAGCTCTTAACCACACTTGTCCCTGGTGGACTCCTCACATACAAGCACTTAAGGCAGCACTTCCACAAGGATATACTAAAACTTGCACCAAACTATCTCCTTGTTTTGTGTTTTTTTTTTTTTCTTTAAACAAAACCAGAAATCATTTTGCTGTCATAAACCAAATTCAGTACGAGAGTTTTCATGTGAATAGTCAAGCTCAAGAGTTTAAAAAAAATCCAAACAATGGAAACAATTATGAACATCTGTTTTTGAATGCATATGTATTCTGTACATAACAAACAGAGAAATCCTATTATCTAGAACAATAAAAGGGAATTTCCCTTTCTGTCTGAACACTCTCTGGGGGGAATATGGCCTTCCATTTAGAATCATGGTTTGGGGGGGTTGGATTTTTTTTTTTTCCCTTCTATTAATGAGATGAAAATGAGGATTTCTTTTTTTTCTGCCCCCTCCCTCGTGGTCTAGATTTCAATTTCAGGGACACTAGTATAAATCCTGAGAAATCTATTTTTACACCTGTGCAGCTGAGATCAGAATGCCTCTATGAAGGCCTGCTGTATTTACTTTTACATAAAAAGTATTTTTCTCTTGCTTGAGAAACGTACAAAATGTCTTCAAAGAGGAAGCAGTTTATCAAATTCATATTAATCACAGCATCAATAATGTTGACCGGGGTCAAGTCATTACACTAAATATATTGTAACGATTATTAATGCATGTAGCCCAGTGCCATGGCTATGATATAAGACTGCTGTTTCCTGATTAAAAGCTGTTTGGTGATGCAGAGATTCAATACAGATTCTCCCTGCCTTGTGGTGACTGACAGTAGCTTCTGGTATTCTGCTTTCTTCTGACAGTGGAGTATATTAATATGAACACACCTTACAGAGGGGGCTACAAGAAGTGCAGAATGCAGAAAACAAAAGTGTCTAATTTCAGCAGCCACAACTGTGCATCCATAAGGCGGCCAAATTTATCATGGCACATTATGGAGTGCAGCAAATGTCATGAAAACCATTGTTTTTTAATTTTTTTTCCCTGAGAGTCTGAATGAGGTGATTTATGGTAGTTATCCATCTTAAGGGTCATCCATCAACTTTTAGTTGCTAGGCAATCAAACCAACAGCTGTTTGCTTTGAATCAAGCTGAAAAGTTGTCAGTCATCACATGCAGGTATGACCTTAGTGGTTAAAAACATTATCATGCATGCAAAATTAAAGAGACAAAGTCCTTGTTCTCCCTCTCCCATAACTTGGTTTATTACTTTCCATGAGCAACACAGGTAACATTAGCCCCAAAGCTTTTGTGTAAGGCAATGTTTGGAAAGATCCCAGTGCTGGAGATGCTGGTCATTGCATCACAGAAATAGTCACATGCTCACATAACAGTTCTTTGTACAGAAACATTTTTTAGCAGGGCAGTTTGTCAGATGTGACATCAAGTTAAGTAACGCAGATCTTTTTGAACTCGATCTCATTGGCACGTTTAGAGTCAAGGGCAGATCTTGAGCAGCAAAACTTGTAAAAGGTTACACTTCAGTTGATTAGGCTCATGTCTCTGCTGGGGTAGTAAATGATGCAAGTAGTGTAAACAAGGCTAGAATGCTGTTATTTTACCATCTCCCCTTAGAGCGGGGCTAGAGGACACCGTGGTGAAACCTGAATTATGTGTACACCGTTCCACCATGTGTTACTATAAACAGAGCAATATCACTTGTGATTTAGAGGCACTATATTTGACAGTGTAAGAACAACCTAGATGTAAGATGAGGACATGAATCTGTTTCCATTCCTTCCTTCTGGTCTTCTGTTGAAATCGCTTGCAAGGAGTTACCCTTCCAATTGTCATTTGGCTCCACTGACCACCATTCCCTATTAAACAACTTTGAAATGACTGACACATAAGGGGAGCTGGATTCTGCAAAGGATTCTAGAAAATACTGAAGAAGGGTTGTAGGTGAAGTGTTGAAGAGACAACAATGCATGACTTGTCAAGAAATGTACAGTTGCTAACTTGCTGTTAGTTCCTGATACTTGAAAATTGCATGCATCTTCAGTGCTGTAATCTTGAGTCACAGAGCTTCTGGTAGATTGACAGAGGTGTAGGAAGTGGTCAGAAATACACTGTGCAAAGGTGCAAAGGGGAAGGGAAGTGAGCTGGCTTTGGAAAAAACCTGCCTTCAAGCCATTTTTTACCAGATGTAGCCAGAGGACTACCTTTACCTATTGATGAACTGTTTCAAGGAACTCAACCATGAGCTGCAGCTGTTGAGGTGGAAGTGTTCTGCAGAGAAAATGTTTGTGACCATGTTTTTTTCTGAGACCTCAGGCGTTTCTTCAGAAGGAAGAAAAAAAAGGTGTGTTTTACCTCTATGTTAATTCAGACACACTTGCAAAGGCCAGTCCCGGTAAAGATGACACATGGTAGTTGTCGATATATCTTACTTTCCCCAGACAGCATATCTTATTCTGCTAACCTGTGTGAAACAGTAATTGTCTTGTCTTCTCAGGGATTCGCTATGTGCTAACTAATCATGGTAAGAGAAGACTCTCTCCTCATTTTGATAAATCTTTTATAAGATTTCAAATTTTATTTACATAATTCCCCAGTTGTCTTTGTCCCCTTAATGTCTTTGACTTTCATTTGTATATGAATTTGGCTGTGCACCTATTTAGATGTCACTTAAGCTTATAGTGAACAATCCTGTGCCCTTGAAACCACTGTGTCATCTGCGCAGGCTCTTGTGTGGGCTCCTGTTCACATAACATCTGAGCACCTTCCAAGTGTTAATGTAAAATATATGTGCAAAATACTCCTTGTAGTGAATGCACTGATGGGTGATAACCATTTTCATAACATCCTCGCCATCGTATTTTCACTTATCATGTAGCTCACACCAGGTGGCTTGTTAGCAGTTGCTAATGAGTTTGTTGTAGTGTGGGAGGTTCCCACGTTGAGAGCTACACTTGCAGTTTTGCTCCCTCACTTGGGCTGTTTCCAAGACTTGTGTGTATTCCTAATGTTATTTTAAAACACTTCTAACACTTAATTTTGTTCTCCACAGAAATATAGATGCAGAAAACATATGAACCAAAGCGTATCACGATGTATCTATTTCTGTTTGTCCCTTTAAAAAAAACCCCTAATACTCTTTCCTCCCATCATGGTATTATTTTCTGTATGTCTTCTCAGTAAAATAGATTAGTAACAGTATAAGTCCTAAATGGATCTCCTGACATCGTTGACTTCCTTCCATTTACAGCAAGCAAAAGCTGCTTTTCTTCTCTATTTTTTTACGACAGTAACTACCATAGCTGTAGAGAGGGAAAGTTGCTGTAGGTTTTACAGGAAATTTAAGGAGCAAATGATCACTTTGGGACAGATAGTAGTACCCTGTCAAGTATTATCCCATCTGCAGTAGAGTAATGAAACTCATAGTGGGAAAAGGTGGCAGAATCAGACTGTTTGATCAGGTTTAATCTATGAAGTGCCTAGCCTAGTCCTTTAACCTTTAGTATAGCTCAGTATGTAATCCACCTGTCCACATCACCAGGGGGACAAAATGAAGAATTTAGACTGCTGTTGAACAGAATGAATTTCCATAGTGGATCAACCTAATGTTACAGTGATGACACGTGGTAATTTGATAGTTACCACATAATAACAGGAACAATGCAGTACATACAGTACTGGGTAACTCCATTGGATGTAATGGTAATTACATGGCAAGTCACTGACTGTTAACGCTTTGTCGTCTGATTACTGTGCACTTACCTTCTGTCAGTGATGTAATTAACACAGGTGTCTCTGCAGTTGAGGTATATCCAATAGACTGTGTACTTCTTTTTTGACTCCTTGGCCTGTATATTTACAGGGTGGTTGTATTCTGTGTAACATGAAGAATTTTTTGTCAACCTGCAGAGACACGTCTCTGTTATTCTGAATTTTGGTGCTCTTCAGAGCTGGTGAGTTTCCTTTACTGATGCATTCCTAGGAAGAAAAAAAAAAAGAAAAGAAACTTAAATTTCTAAAATTAGCCTTGTGCTCATGTATCTCCNGAAGCATTGAGCACAGACTCTACCTCCAAAGTTAACAGTCATGATGAAGAAGGCTATTATGGAGTAAAAGGTAAGGAGAGGCACTGTAAAGGTGAAGTCTTGCAGAAAACTTTGTAGGGCTAGGAATATAGTCTACAACCCTACTTTCTTCAGTGTTCTCTCCCTCACTAAATCACACCTATCCCTCTGGACTACGCAGCTTCCCGCTAACTTACATTTCCATTGATAGCCCGTGATGAGCTGCTTTTTTCTCATCCTTTCTTGTGAAGATTATCACTTGTATGCATTCTGTTATAGGCAGTACATAGCATATGGGTTATATTGTATTTTGCTAAGGGACATCATACTTAAAGAGTACTTCTTCATTTGAACTTTCAATTTGCTTCATTAGGGATCAAGTAGATGGAGTAAAAACTAAGTTGGGTGATCAAATAAACACGTCATCTAACCCATTATCTATCTGGGACAGAGATAAATTTTTATCATTAATCTTTTTTCCTTTTTTTCTGTTATGTAATCAGCAGCATCTGCTTTTAGGAGGTTCCCAGTTTCTAGTAGATCCTGATGAAGTATGGCTCCCTTCCTCAGATGAACAGCCCAGTTCCTCAGATTAACTGTTCAGTTTACATGTGGAAAGCCCTCCTTCATATGCTGTACTTTCAACTTAACTTTTGCTTAGATCAGATACATCTTTCAAGGTTTGTCCCTTTGTACTGTATTTTCTGTATGGAAAGAGCACACAAAAATAAAACATTAGTATGTAGATATAGGATTGAACCAGGAC